>PITA01009623.1:41779-76738 GCA_004023965.1 Spilogale gracilis | reverse complement strand
ATTGCTGCGATGAACATTGGGGTGCATATGGCCCTTCTTTTCACTACATCCGTATCTTTGGGGTAAATGCCCAGTAGTGCAATTGCAGGGTCATAGGGTAGCTCTATCTTTAATTTTTTAAGGAATCTCCACACTGTTTTCCAAAGCGGCTGCACCAGTTTACACTCCCACCAACAGTGTAAGAGGGTTCCCCTTTCTCTGCAGCCTCTCCAACACTTGTTGTTTTCTGTCTTGTTAATTTTGGCCATTCTGACTGGTGTAAGGTGGTATCTTAGAGTGGTTTTGATTTGAATTTCCCTGATAGCTAGTGACGCTGAATATCAGTTATTTTTAAGTGCGGAGTTTTAACCCAGAGGAGATGAGAGCCGGAGGAGCCTTTGTGCCAAAGGTGGCATCCCATGGTAGTTTTCAGCTCAGAGCCCTGGGTTCAACTCCTGACTCTGCCACTTTCTCCCTATGTAATCTTGGAATTCTGGAATCCTCAATTTTCTTATCTGTAAAATGGGGATGATAAATAACAATTCCCTCAGAGCTGTGTTGTGAAAATTAAATGAGATGTAATTGGCTTAACGCATGATAGCACTTAGCAAAAAGTAGCCACGATGATGACAGAGTCCAAACTCTGCATCTTATCCTAAAAGCCACTTGGTTACAGCCGCCAAAGGACCCATGCAGGAGGTCCCCATGCCCTTCCTTAAGCACTGGGGTTGGAGGTCTCTGGCTTGTCGCTCTCAGTTCTCTCCAGTGGTATGAAGGGCATCTTCCTATGTGGATGCCCGGGGCCTGGCAGCTCTTCTGTTCATCCTGGCATGGATGTGCTCACAGGCACTCACCCGGCGTTTGACAGTGTTTCCTGAAGTGTAGCCCTAGGACGGACTCCAACAGAGTGACGCGGGGCTCTTGCTGTCGCTGCAGATTCCCAGGCCCGGTCCCTATCCTACTCAGTCAGCATCTGTGGAGTACGGGGCCCTGAAAACCAGCACTTTAAACACACTCCCATGACCCTGATGCATCTTAAAGCTCCAGGACCTCTGGAGCAGCAGCAGAGCTGGTGGGACTTCTATCTAGATTAACTGTGACCCAACCCCCATAGGCCTGTGACAGCAGACCCTTCCTCGGCAAGTGCCTGACCCCTCCTGGTCTTTAAGAGGACTGCTTTGGGGCAAGATGACTTAAGAACACCGAGAAAACAATGATGACGGATATTTCCTGGGACACCCCAAAACAGCCCTGCATCTAATGGACTTCTCAAGAATCTGTTTGCCATAGAACGAATACATGTGGCATTACAAACTCTCCATTTTGATATAGTTATGGATTTGCAAGAAGCTGAAAAAATGAGAGCGTCCTGTGTATCCTTCCCCCAGCTTCCCTCTAATGGTCAGGCCTTTCATCACTGTAGCACACTAGCAAGACTACGAAAGTGATGTTGACCTAGTACCGTTGAGCTAGACTGTAGACCTTATCCAGAATTCACCAGTTTTTACGTGCACTTGTGTGTGTGTATAGTTCTGTGCACTCTTGCCTTGCATTTGGTCTGAATAGCCTTGTTGTGTGGCTGGCATATTCCATGTTATGTGGGGCTTTAAATACAGATAAGGAGAGGGAGAAGGCAGGTTCCTTTTCTGTGTGTATATGAGATAGAGGGAGGGCGGGGTGGGCAATTAAATGTCTTGAATGGGTCCAGCTGCCCATGTTGTGATGATCAGTGTACCTCCCTCTTCTAGGCAGAACCCCATGCTAGCATCTTTCTGGACTGCCTTCCACGGGGAGACCTAATTTATTAAGGAGAAGGAAGCACGAGGCACACACAGCCAATTTTGATTTGCCTTCGATTTTGGCAGGGTGTAATGATTCCATTTCATGTGTGGCAAATCACATATTTCTCGTTGAAGAATGACTAAATTGCAAGCTGGAAGTTTTCAAATGAAGTGGTTTATGAACTGGCTGAGGTCTTCGGGTGCCCGCACGTACCCTTAAAATGTGAAGCACTTTTCCTTTCTTTTGTTGTTCCTTCCCATATTCACCGAGCTTCAGAATAGCGCAGCGGGATTTTTTTCTCCCCACCTTCTTCCGAGCATTACTTTTGGGGTGAGAACCAAGCTCATAAAAGCATAATGCAGAGGAAAGCCTTTTCTAATCATTCAAGTCTCCAGAAATGGGGGGTGGGGTGCTGCATGCACTCTCAAAGCCAGCTCTGTTTGCGTGGCTGTGATGTGTTCACCAAAAAGGGGAACATTTCCTCTCCCTCACTTTAAAAGAGGAATCAAAAGAGTGTGTGCGGCAGCCCTGTGGAAAATATCCACGACCTTTGTTCTTGATACGGCTGCTCGATGGAAGGGGGCCAGGCCTCGGGCTTGCTCTTAGCAGGGGCTTCTTTATTTGGCTCTTGACAAACAAGAGTCAAGTTGGAACAACAAGATGGCATTAGGGAGCCGAGGGGGCGCCTTTCATGCCCGGTCCCCTTGCAGTGTGCAGCCGGCGCTGGTGCGCGGTGTGGGGGAGCGTTTTCTGTGTCAAGCGCCTGGTGCCCTACGAGGGCTCCATGTCTGAACTGAGGTACCCACTGACTTGCTTTCATTTTCCTTTTTCCTTTTTAAAGGGAGAGAGCCAAAGTCTCCATGCACAGGGCTGTTCTGTGAGTGGTTAGAGTGCCTCTCCACCAAAGGCTGAGGTTAGGCTCCCAAGGGGACGGCTGAGTACACCCCGATATACCCCTGCCCCCCACACCCAGCAGGTTATCTTCTTTGCCAGGACCGTACTGGGCCAGGCCATTGGTCTGATTTTTGGTGGACACACAACGGACCCTTGTCCTGCCCTGCTGAAAAAACATACTCCAGATCATAAGTCAGCTGGTCCTTTAGGACACGTGTGTGTGCAGCTTCGCCACCTGTCCTTCTGCTGCACCTGTCCTGGCTGCATTCTGGGCATGTGGGCCGCAGGTGGCCAGGCCCTGCGCACCTGCGACTACGTTTTCCTGGGGAAAGGGGACCAGGTGTTCACAGTTGTCCCTTACCAGTTTCACGTGTGGCTGACTCACGCATGAAGTCATCAAGAAAAAGAAATCCACCACGCAGGCAACAACTCTAGGCCCACCTAGGCTGCTCCTTCTGCCTGTCCTCTAGTGAGAGGCCAGTGAGTCCCGTGACCTCTGTCTTCAGTCATTCCTCATCGCGTGTATTGCTGTCATACTGGTGGATGTCACAGCCTGCATCCGGCCCCTCAGCTTTGCCCTCATACCCCACAGGGCAGCCAGTGCCGGCAGGTTCCCTCCCCCCCAGGTAGTTCCTCCCACTGCAGTGAGGAAGGAAGACCCTTATCATGGCCTGTGCCAGGGGTCTCTGTCCTCTTCCCATTCCTGTCCCTGTCCTGCTGCATCTCCTGCCGTGCCCCCCTTTGTCCACCTGTTGCAGCCTGCCGGCTTCTCCTCGTGTTGACCAGGTTCATTCTAGCTGTGGGACATTTCTGTGACTGCTCCCTTCCCCTAACGGCTCATTCCCTTATGCTGTGCCTCTCTGCTACTGTTATCTCAGGAGAGAAGATTTCCCTGACCCTTGATCTTGGATGGCAGTCCACCCCTGCCATTCCCACCCCCTTGTCATCTGTCTTTATTTTCATGCACAGTCTTATCATCCCCAGACATCGTAATTACATATGCGTCATTGCTTTTTTGGGGGTCACGTGTCTCTTGACCGGTACAAAAGCTCCATGATGCCAAGGCCCTGCTTTGCTCCGTGCAGTGCCCACCGCCACAGCCCCTCCACACAGCGGGCATGCAGTGACTATTTGTGAATTGAGTGATGAATGCCCTTAGCCAAGGGGCAAGGACCTTTTCCTCATACGCCTGTGTGTGACCATCACACGGTGACATCCTCACACAGCTGTGTTGCCACATTAGGGAGCACACAGGGGTGGGGCGGCTGTGCCTTCCCTAGGCTCACGCACACACACCGCAGCTATGGGGGACAGCCCCTCTGGGCGGTGCTGGTTAAGGAAGCAGTCCTGTGCTCAGTGATTCTCCTTTGCAACCACACAAGCCCTTTACCCTGCCCTCGTAGTGTGAGTCTGGGATCCCGTCCCCTGCCTTAACTTACTTAATTCCTTCTGCAGGGACTAGCCTTCCCCACCGCCACACCACGTGGCAAAATCATACCCATATTTTGGTAGCTGGCTCAAATTTCCACTCCTCCCCTGCCCGCCCCCCCAGCTCTTCTCATTTCTTCTCTTTTCTTTTTTCTTTTCTCATCCCCACAATCAGAAATTAACTCTCTGCCCTGTGGCCTTCTCTGGACCTCTTGGTACCTGTCTGTCCATACAATGTGTATTATGTTCAAGTCAACTAAACAGAGAACACTGAGCACCTACTATGTATCAATTTCTTTACTAAGTCTGGAAGTTAGTAGATGCAGACATGGTCCCCTCTGTCTTTAGCAGCTTCAGGGGGAGGGAAAAACAGCTGCCAATAGTAATAACTACTTTCAGTTACTGCGTACTCACCATGTGTTAGGCACTGTGCTAAGTGTTTTTTTTTTTTTTAAGATTTTATTTATTTGACAGAGAGAAACACAGCCAGAGAGGGAACACAAGCAGGGGGGGTGAGAGAGGGAGAAGCAGGCTTCCCGTCAAGCAGGGAGCCCGATGTGGGACTCGATCCCGGGTCCCCGGGATCATGACCTGAGCCGAAGGCAGTCGCTTAACCAACTGAGCCACCCAGGCGCCCCCTGTGCTAAGTGTTTTATGTATCTCATTTAATCTCCCAGTACCTTACTACCATATTTACAGAGGGGGATACTGACTCAAAGAGGTAGAGAGACTTGTCTAAGGTCACACAGCTCTTCGTGATAGAGCTGAGCTTCGAACCCAGGTAGTTTGGTTCCCAAACGCCACTCCTAACTATTAGCCTATATTGCTGAAGGATGTCATAAAGCTATTTGTTTATTTACTTGAAGTATTTCATTCACTGAAAAATGTTACCGAGCAGTCCTTAGGTGTTGTGAGCTCTGCTTTTTTCACAGAGGAGCCTGCTTTTGAGCAGAGACTTGAAGAATGAGTAGAGTTTTCATAGTCAGAAAAGGAGTAGGGGCAAGGGCATCCAGGCAGAAGGGAAGACATGAACCATGGCACACAGAGGACAAAAATGCAACTTAATGGCAGAATGGCGATGAACTTGTATCTCTTGATGGGAGGGGTGGCAAATAGGTTTCACGTTGCCCTCTGGCTCTGAGGGATTGGGGGTGGCCACCTAGAGCGTGGCATTGACAAGGATGCTGAGGCTGAGTCTGTGCGGAGAGAAAGAGTAGCACCTGCCGCAGGGTGGAAATGGCGAGTCGCAGCTTCATGCTCTGTGTCTGTTCACCCAGGTAGAATCTCAGGTGTGAGTTGGGTGATTCAGGAAATTAAACCGGAATAGTAGGGAAGGGGCCACCCTTGGAAGCCTCTGAAATGCCATGCTGAGGTGTATTAAACATTCTGCCCTGCTGTCCCTTCATAGGAACGTTTTTCTGAGCTTCCTGCTGAGGTCAGCAACTGGGGAACATGGCAGCTTCCTTCTTTTCCACTCTCTCTTCCTGTCGCCAAAAATCCCTTCTCATCTTCAGATCCAATGGATTAGAAGTGATTTCTTATAACAAAGTCATGGAAGGGCTAAGTCAGGGGAGCCAGGCTTTCCCTGTCTCTGAAAATATAGAGGATTGTGGATGCAGTAAGACTATTTAAGTCAACGACATGATAATACTGTTTATGACTATGAGAACTATGCCTTTAGCACTTTCATTAAAAGAGAGAGAGAAAGAGGCTTAGTTCTTTTTTGCCCTCCAGTTAATCATGGTGGTCTGCATTTCTCAGTAATAACACCAATTAGTACCTCGCATCTGCGTGGCCCTTTATGATTTTCAGAACACTTTTTCTGTGCACATTGTCTCATTTAATCCTCGTAATAGTCCCGCGGGAAAGGGGATCATTCTCATCCTTTCTTTTCAGGAGAGAAAACCAAGGCTCAGCTTGTTTCACGGGAGTCCAAACTTTGCTATGCCGCCTCTCTAAAATATGCTAGCACAGCCCCAACCCAGGTTCTAAATTAGAAAGGAATAGGCTTTTTTTAAGTTGAATTTTTACTGATGTGAGTCATCCTGTTTTCCTCACCCACTGGACTTTGTCTCTTTGAAGCAGATTGAGTAGCCGCAGAGGCCCAGGGCGGGGAGGCCTCCGAATGTGGCTGGTCCCTGCTCCCGGCCTGCATGGGGAATGCTCAGACTTTGTTCTCTGCTTTTTTAGCCTAGAAAGGAATATATGTGCCTGGTTAATAAAAAAAGAAAGAGATTCATAGAGTGTAAAAGAGATTGGAAAGCGAGCTCCCACTCACCCTGTGCTCTCCTCCTTTTCCTAGAGGCAAATACACTCACACTAGGTTCTTCTGTCTCCTTCCAGAAATGTTCTCTGCTTCTATAACCCTTCAGTCGAGAGCCTCTTCTCTTCATACACACATGGGAAGACACTATAAGCTATGTCTCGTACTCATTAGCAATACGACAGAGATTTTCCTATAGCAATGTATGCCATGCGACCTCATTCTTATCAGTAGCTGCTTAGCATCCTGTTACTTGACAGCCCATAATTTATTTCACCTGTCCCCTGCTGATGGTCATGTAGGTCATTTCTTGTCTTTTACTGGTAACAACAAGGTTTCACCGAGCATCCCTGTACATGTGTCTTTGTGCACACCTACAAGTATGTTCACAGGGTAAATTCCTGGGAGTGAAATTTATTTTATTCTTAACACTCCTACTATTGAATATTCCACTGACTTCCTTACTCGCCCACTTTACTGCCTGGTATCCTTTGGGGGGAAGTTCTGACCTAAATCATACTTGCTAGAAAATTGAGTTTTAGTTCTCAGGCTTTGGTTTTAAAGAAAATGAAACACTTGAACACTCCTGCCTTTTAATGTCTTGCATTTGGAAAGCACTGTTGAGTTACCTGCACTATAGTTTTCCTTCTCCAACTTAGAACATCTTAGCTTCTTTTTCTCTCGTTTCTACTTACAGACTTATAGTCGGTTACTTTTTGCCTCAAGACTGTCTCTTCTCCACAAATCGGCTGAGGTCTCAGCTGTACCATTGTGGTGTTTGAAGCATGTCCCGAGTAGGGTTTTGTTACATGGACATGGGGCTGTCTCCAGAGAAGATGTCCATGTCAGGGCTTTGATCACTCTGCTGACCTGGAGAATGGGCTACATGACCGACCCCAGCTACCCCGCTCAGTGGTAACATTCATAGTATTTAACAACCAATATTAGACAGTGTCTCTGGGTCGGCCTCCATGGGAGCTAGCCATGGTGCTGAAAGAGGATGCTGCGGGAGGACTTCGCTGAGCCAAGCAAGCTATACCCTGAAGGAGAGCTAGGATGGGTAGTGGTGGTGGGGTCCTGGAGGGTCCAGGCAGCACCCATATCTTTGGGAAGACCTGTGAGATATGATGTGGTTTAATAATAAGCCCATTGGTTTGTAGTAGGAGACCAGCTTTGACTCATTCCTGTGTCTCTGATTAGCCATGCAACCTTCAGTGAGACACTAACATTTTTCTTGTCTCCAAATGAAGGAGTTTGTGCCATACAAAATCTAATGCCTCTTCTTGCTCTAAAATTTGGGGAATAAAACAAGCAAAAACAGTCAAAGTGGTGGGTTCTAAATCTGGACTGTCTTCCTGGTATTTTATGTTTGTCATCGTGGTGACTTTTACCTAACTTCTTCATTCAAGGTTGGCCAGAGAAATTGATTTGAGGGAAGTTCTGAAGGAGGAGAGACTGATCTGATTTGGGCAGCATGGGACACATTACAGAATTGTGAAAAGAGTGAGCAAGAGAGAGGCAGGTTCAGATCCTGACTTGGCCATACTGTGCCCATTTGTTCATTCATTCATTAAATCATTCATTCATTCATTCCCTCAATATTTAGGGAGCCTCTGCCAAGTGTTGGGCACTGTTCTGGCCTCTAGGGATGTGGTAATGATTGAAGTAATATCCTTGTTCTCTTGGGACTTACATTCTAGAGGAAACTAGGCAAGTCTCTTAACCTCTTTGTACCTAAACTTCGGACTTAAGTTTTTCCACCTGTAAATTCTTTCATGGGAAGTGACACTGGTGCTGTTACTTCCCGTTCTAGTACCCATGACAGCCATCACTAATCAAGCGTGGTGCTCCAAGCAGCCACAATCACTTAATAGAAAACAAGCCTCTATGTTATCCTGGGCTAGCTGAATTCTAACATCCTTTCCTGCTCTGAAATTTCACTCTTATTATTTCTAACCTAAATGAGAAGGCAGTATTATACTGAAGGAAAAATCGCAGTAGAATTGCGAATCATAGAACTATTCAAGCTGCAGATTTTACAAGAAAGCCACCACCGCTTTGGTTTTGTTGGCTACAAAAGGTATATGTTTTCCTAAAATTTATTTTTAGATCTTTCAGTCTTAGATTTTTTTCCTTCCACATTTTTTGCTGCAAGTTCTCCTGCTCAACCCTCTTTACTTTGATCCCTGGATAAAGGCAAGGCTCATCAGCATTGACTTTTAACTCCTTTCACTTTGGAAACGTCTTTATGAAGCCTCCTTTTACTGGACTCAGGTTGGACAGAATCAAATCCTGCTCTTTTTGATAAATGTTTCTACTGCACACTAGGTAACTCAACAGCAGTCACTAGCAGAAGCCTTCCTAGGGGGCTGACGTGGCCATCTGGTCTTTTATGTTTCTCTCCACACAGGGGAAGCCCGACCAACGTTAGGCTGACAGCAACTGCTTGGTGATTTTCTCCCTGGGTTCCAAAGACACCCTTGCAGTGTTTCCACTTCTAATCCTCCCTACCCATCCACATAATAGATCGGCAAGACTAGTGTCCCCAAATTGAGCTCAAGTTGTAAAAAAAAAAAAAAAAAAAGTTTGCACTGTTTCTGTTGGAATAGATAGCTCTGTCCTTCGGAGATTTCCTAATGCCTCTCTACCTCTCACCAAACAGGGAGATTTGTGGACACTGGGGACAAATTGGCTCTAGTTTATTTAATGCTCTTAGATATACTCACAGGGCCTGAGATTATGAACACTTTGCTCTTGTGATTTCTAAGTTTTAATGAACCAGAGGTACCTCTCTATATAAGAAGACATTTCTCTCCCTTGAGAAATGAGAGCGGGGGTCTCTAGTGTGCCAGGAGGAGGCTCCCATAATTTGTGCCAATAGAGGCATTTGGTGACGTGCACAGAAGTTAACCCTTCCCTTTCCAGGAAGCCCAGGAAAGTAGATGATTTCCACCATTTAATCATAGGTATTTAAAGAGCATTTTAATAAAGAGAAAAGGGTTCCTTATTCCTCAGTTGAGTTCAGTGATTCTTTCTTTCTTTAAAGGGGGGATGAGTATGGAAAATTAAAAAAAATCATCTGGCAGTAGATATTAATATAGATGAGATAACTCAGTTCTCCTTTTAAGACTTGTTGAGGACACCCTATCTTCTCTAGGGCCACAGAATTCTCTCACATTTGCAAAATAAAGTGGAAGGCTCCCTAGTTTTAAGGGGTTTGGTTGATCATTTTTGCCTATGGTAATATGTGGAGTGTATTGGAAAGTCTGTACAGAAGAAAAAAACCTGTGCACTTCTAATAACATGGATTCTGAAACCAAACTGCCTGAGTTTGAGTCCCAGCTCTATCTCTTATTACTTAAGCCTCTCTAGGGCTCAGTTTTCTTATCTGTTGAATGGGGATAATAGTAGCCCCCATTTCATAGACAGTTGTGAAATTAAATGAGATTGCTCCTGGAATGGTATGCTTAGCACATTGCCTGCCATATTATGTGTTATATAAACGGTAGTTTCCATTTTAGCTTCTGTGCCTGCATTTCCTCATCTACAGAATGGGGATAATAATGAGGATTAAATGAATCTCTCTTTCTAGGTGGCTAGCTAGCAAAATGAGATATAGACCTATTTGTAGCAGTGTGGCTGGTATGGAGGGCTATTGTTGCACAAATTCCAAACGTTTTCCTTAGCCCTGGACAGGCAGCATGTGAAATGGGTAAGAACCTAGAACCCGAGCTTGGACATCAAATCTGGCTCTACCTCTTTAGTTGTGACCTTGGGCGAGTTATCTTACCACTAAACTTTGGGCTTCTCATCTGTAGATTGGGACTCATACTATAATCTCCTTTACAGGGTTACTGTGAACACGAATTGAGGTGATGCTCTATAAAGGGCTCAGTAGGCACCTGCCATATAATCGATGTTCAATAAACTCTTGCTAATATTTTCAGACATTTTCTTATAACTGTTTGATTAGAACTAGGTGGAAGGTTCTAGGGAGAATGTGTTTGGGGAAGTGGTGCTTTTTTGTGGATAACTGAAAGGCAGCTGTCTTGCTCTTCGCAGATGTGGTCACCCTCCTGGGCTTTCTCTATGCCTCCAGTGGGGAAAACACAGGCATTGTGAAGAAGTTCCTGAGGTTTCACAACCGAGAACTGGAGGCCACCCGACGTCAGCGGATAGATTACCCAGTGTAAGAATGGGCAGATGACGGGGGCTGATGGGGAGGTCCTCTGTTTAATCTGAAGACCAGGGCAGGCTTGTGGAATCCCTTAGGAAGACACACCTTAGTAATATGTTTTGGGAAAATGTGGAGATCCACACAGCTTAGACAGAATTTGTGGCCCAAAGCATTCTTGAATTATTCTTGTCATTAGCAGTCCTCAGTTTGCCTTAGACTTTTTGTGTCGCTCCCAGGAGTGACACAAGCAGGGGAGCAAGGTGTGGCCTTGCAAGCTTTGGGGTACAACCAAAGTCAGCACCAACTGCTGCCTTCACTTTGCTCTCTCGATCTTGAGAGATTGGATGAGCTTTTGAAATCTCACAACCTCTGATCTCTTCCATTGATTTCAGCAAAACCCAGATATATTTTTTTTCCTTCTGCTTGAATTGAAGATGCTGAAAACAGTTCCTGGTTCACCTCAGATCAGATGGATTTAGCAGACTGATTTAATTCTTCCATGCTGCTGGCTGTAGAAAGATCTTGAGTCACTTTACTGAGCGTATGTTCTTGCTAAGCTTCCTTGTAATAACTTATCTTCATGAGCTTGCTCAGCTGGGTGGGTCAGGAGGGAGCTGTGTGGCACCATCTGTTTGCATATCTTACCAACTGATTCTGAGGCCAGATTAGAAAGCCCAGAAAATTCTAAAGGGCTTGTTTGGATATATCCCCAAAGAACCTGGGGCCACCGCCATGTTAACCCAAACTGTGAATTGCTTACTGAGGTCATGGTGAGAACTCTTGGGCATTTGTTTTGACCTTGATTCCTGCTTCACCTGCAAAATGCAGTTACTCCCAGCTCCCCGTCTTGGAACTGCTGGTCACTAACACAATGTGTGACGTCAAGTAAGTGTTCAGCAAATATTTGCTGAGTGATGGATGTATCATACATCTTGGCCAAATGTGTCCTAGTTAATTTGACTATTGTTATTTTATTCTCACTCCACAAATCACAGATGCACAATACTTTTTTCAACTAAAATAGCCCTGGTCCAGAAATGGAACGATTAGATTAGTTGTTCCATATGGGTCAGCTGGAACTGTGATCCTGAACAACCTAATGTGTGCATTAAAATAGTACCTACGTGTCCCAATTAACATACAGCGATGCCATTTGCAGATTATGACCCTTTTCTACCTTAAAGCTTTTATCTTGCAAGGAAACAAAATTGCTCAAAAAGCCCTAATTATGTTTTTTTTTTCTTTTAATAATTGAAATTAGAATAGCTTCTTATCAGATCACCTCTTAATAAAATCCAGAGTTTTATTTTATGTCTGGCTTTCTAAACCTTAATCAAAAATTCAGATGGCAAGCATCTGAGAATCTCTAAAAGGCCTGGAAACAGAGTTTTTGGTGCAAGGTACAATATCTGCTAGTTTTGTACAATGTTTCTTAACTCCTGTCTTTCGCAGTTAGTATAACTACCTCCTTTGTCTCAAAAATCAAGCTTTGCCAGCTGATCTCCCATGATGAACATGAAGGCAAAGTCATCCCTTCATTGGAAAGAAAGCAATTTACTTGGTCATTGTTAACTATAATTACCTGTTCTTGGATGATATCAATCTGCAGAGTTTTTTTTTCTCCTCACTCTTGTAGGTTTACTGTTTCATTGTGGCTTTATTTACTCCATTATTGTAAGGCCAGTCTCTGTGGGATTCTGTACTTTGTTGATTCTAATGAGATGTACGGCACACCGTCTGTATTTCTTACTGAGGAGGGTGAGTATGAAACGGAACCTTTAAATGGGTATCGTAGTTTTCTTGTGCTTCTCTTGGCAGGCATGTCGGGAATTAAGGAAGACACCGTCAACGTGGCGGTGCGGCGAGAGCGATGATTTTCAAATGTGGTTTCCTGGGAGCCTCTTTTTTTTCTGGAAGCTTTAAACAGATGTCTTCCTTATGAAGGAATTCACTTGTGTGGTCTTTTGTTTGCTTCATTCGTGCTTATAGCGAGAAGGCCCATTTTCTGGCTGTAGAGCTCCTTAGGACTATTGTCGAAAGCACGCAGTCACTTTATGCCCTCCTAAGTATTTTCTCCATCGTTTTTCACGAGTTTTAATTTTCCTTGTAGGCCACTTGCATATTCAAATGCATCTTGTCAAAGGAGAAGATCTTGCTGTGAAAACAAAATTCACCATGCCTCTGAAGGAGTGGTTTCGACTGGATATCTCTTTCAACGGAGGGCAGGTAACCGCGAGCGCGATCTGCGAATCCCTTCATCTTAGGCTTTGCAGTAAGGGCAGGGAGCAGGGCTGTCTGCGGGAGCAAATGTGTGGGAAATGATAAACTCTGTACAACTCTACGCTTCTTCCATCAGACTTTTACAGATGGAAGTTTAAATCATAAGAATCGCATCCCATTTAATTAACTTCCAAAATGCTTCTTTCGACCGTATTGTGAATGAGTAAATAATATAGCTGTCTATGTCCCCAATTATCTGAGCAATTCAGGATTTTTTTTTTTCCTCCCCCGAGGGATAGGCTTTGAGGAGATAAATATTCACACAGCGCCGGTCATGTTATACAGGGTTATCAGATCTATGACTTCTTTTTTTTTTACAGGAAATTTATTGGTTAGTTCAGCCAAGAAATGGTTTGACTCTTTTTTGGCAGTTACACAAGAGCTGATGCTTGGCATTAAACAAATAATGACCAACAAACCTAAGTGATCGTTCTTGTGGGACAGAGTGGGATTTATCTACTTTGTGCTATGAAACAGCGCACGTAACTGTTTCAAACACTCATAACACGACTTTATGGATTATGGCAAATCTGTTGTTATAATTGAAGACCATTCCATTTCTCATATACTTGATGCCGATGTGCTACTTTTTTTCTCATTACTTTACATCCTCATCAGCTTTTCTTATTGATTTGTGATTTTCCAGTGACAAAAATGGACGACATGTGTTGTTTGTCTCATATATTAGCTGATACACAGGCTTCCCTTGGTGTTTAGGTTTATCACATTTCCTTTTCCTGGAGAGACAAGAAATCAGGTCAATCTGTGTTGCCTCCCCAAGAAGAATCTGTAAAAGGTTGGCCGGGGTTTTTTTTATATGTTCGTTGGTTTCCTTAACAATGTCAGGTGACCTAGCTGTGGTCTGTGGTCCAGCTTCCCATTTATATAAGTATTAGGATGCCATTAGAGCTTGGTTGCTGCTTGCTCCTGAGGGGAAGATCAACTCGGTACTCGGTGTCACTTAAATGGGTCTCAAATCACCAGAGCAAATCACAGATTTATTTTGCACCTTATGTATGCAAGGTTCTTTGCTCACGGAGCTTATCGACTGTTTACGAGAGGAGCATTAAGCAGGTGAAGGGATGTCATAAGGAGAGCTTAATTACCAAATGTCTCATATTGACTCAGGGAGGAGAGGTAGCACTTCATGCTGGGATGCTCGGGGAAGGTTTCACGGGGAAGGTTCGTACAGATTGGGTGGAATTGCGATGGAGAGGAGAGGAGGGAACATTTTAGCACATCATTGGGGGTTAGCAGAGGAACCAGGCTGGAGTGGAAATTTGCAGACTTTAGAAAACTAATAGAAGGAAAAAAATGTCTGTAGGGCTAGAATGTAGACAATCTTGAATATCAAAGAAACTGGGTTTCTATTTGAGCTGGAGAAAAGTAAATCAAAGTAGTCCTTTAATTAAAGGGATGAATTTAGTTTGGCAGAGTACATGATGGGGTAAAGCTTAGAAAGACCAGATGGGGTGGAAAGAAAAAAGAAGTAGAAGTAGGGTTTATTTATTTACTTTTTTGTTATACTTTTGCCTTTGTCCTACTTTCTTTCCATCCTGTCTTGTCTTCCTAATGTATCTGTAGGTCCCCAAAACAGTGTTATTGTTTTTTCACACGACATCTGCTTCCGTAGGGGGGGCTGCCTTACTCATTGCTTGTACCAAACGGACCAGTGACTTAAAACTGGTGGCTGGCTTAGAGGAACAGCTGATTGGAGTCATTTTCTTTGGAGCAAACGTGTTGCCTATGGATGACCTGGGTTGGTTGGTATGTGTTAGTTTGTCTCTCACAGACCCAGTGTTGTAGCCCATCTTCGAGACCCTCAGGAGCTCAGCACAGGGGTTTCCTAAACCCCTGCTCCGTGCTAGCCCCGGGAAGGTGGGGGCCGATGGAGCCCATTAACTCTAGGGGCTTATGTTGTAGTAGCTGTCTGAGACACGACAAGAATGCAGGACAGCTAGCAACGTTATCAACAAAAACAGTCACTAGTGAAACGACAGTGACGATTCTTTGTGCTAGGCAAAGAGACTGGAAACAGCAATGCGTGAAGAATGCTCAGCACCAACTTGTTTCCCCCCTAAGGCTCTCATGGAATCAAAGTAAAATTTCATAACCCCCTTGTAGTATCTTACGCATTTCCTTCTCTTCCTGTGCAACAAACTTTGGAGCACTAGCGCACCCAGCAAAAAGCTGTGGCTTGTAGCTTGGAACTAGCCGAACCCACTGCCGGGAACTGCATGATAGATGTGCTTACCATGTGAAGTCATCTGGAGAAATTAAGTGTCCTTAATTTTAAAATATATACAGGGCTAGTAAAGCATTCATTTTATTTCTACAGAAATGGCTCAGGTGAGAGACTACGCAGCCCACGTTATGAGCGATTTATACCCAGGACTACATTTGTGCTATGAGGTGCTGGGGCATAACTGATCTTGTGTATTTCTCCCACACAGATCGTGGTCACCACCAGCCTTGGGCAGGATTTGAAAAACTACCGTAATCAGACCATTAGGTAAGTACAATGTTTTCCTTTTATTCAGCATGATGTTGAATAAGGATTAAGAAATCTTCAAACATTAGCCTGCAACCCTAACGTTCTTCCCATACCTACTTATTCAGCTTTCAAGCACGGACTGTATCTCGTCTGCCCTATAGCCCAGTCTTTGCAGTTCTTTTCTCCCTATCTGCAAACTCCCCTCTCTAACCCCACAGCATTTTTTTTTTCTAAGCAAGAGGAACTATTCCTCTCTCTAGATCTCATTGTGAATTCTTCCTTTCATGGCACTTGATAATTCATTTTCTTTGAAAATTATCTTCCATGAAGGATTCTGCAAAAATAAATCAACATATTAATGTTGCTTATTGAGAATGGTTGGTAACTTTGGCCCGGTGTAAAACATAAAAGCAGACAGTCTTCATATTTATGTTTGTAATCTAAATTTGAAATTGGTGTGACTTTTCATCCTCATGTAACCGGTCTCCATAAGAGTTACAGAAATGGAGAACTGGGTCCTTTGCCTTGCATTTCATAATTTTTACATTTGCTTCTACACCCTGTCTAATAACGGGGTTTCTAGAACCATGGGGCAGCCTCCTTTCGGAACTCAGGATACCTCAACATGGCTACACGATACATACACACAATCAAATGCTTAAGAATAAGTGCAAAAAACAGACACAAAAACTACCAGCTTTGTATGTGTAATTTACATATGCGTGTATAATATACATGTACCAGCTTTGTCTGAAATTAAAAAAAATGTATCCAGCACCGTGGCTGGGATTGGGGAGCTCATGCTCCCTGTTGTAGTTACTTTACTGTAGGAAGCAGGAAACTGTCTCCCCGAACAGGCTTTTTCACTCAGACTCCTCACACAATCCAGATTTTCTTAAAAACCAACTATTGAAGAAAGGAACACAAGGAGAGGTAGAGAAGGGGGAATGGGGTTGGGGGGCACACACCCTACTTTTCTCCACCGACCATCTCCTCTTCCATCCCTCCCCTCCCACCATTCCAGTTTACATTTAAGTCAGACTGATGGCTTTCAGGCTCTGGGCACATGCAACCGTTCTTATTTTCATGGCAGGATTAAAGGGTTACAGTTATAAGGAAAGGCTAAGGCGGTGTTATTCTTTAGCCCGCGAGGAGAAGGTCAGGGGCGACGTTGACAGCTGAATGGGAACCCAGAGGCTGAGGCCCGAGAACCGAGGGGGAGTCTGAAAGGGGACCATGTGGAGTTAGACCAGTCAGAAAGAGTTCAATGGACATGAGTTTCGTTGTAGAACAGAGTTCAGGAATAAGAGAGGCCCGGAAGTTCGCTTTGGAGAAACCAATGATGTGTGTGGTGCCCCTCTCTGAACAGTGAGCCCCAGAAACTGAGGGTTTGCATTTGGGGCTGTGAAGGCTGAAATAATACCTCCTCCTTTGTCTCCTGACTCCCACCCCCAGCCCCAGGATGTTTTTGACAAAAGATTGATTTCATAGGCTCTTTTTCACTCTCTGTGTACGGACTTCCTTTCACCGTACATCCCAGTGCCCCAGATGCTGGCCCTAGTGAGCTGTAGATGGAGAGATCCCAGGGTGAGCCAGGCCCGTGCCTGGGATGCGGGGAGAGAAACGTAGGTCTTCCACATAATATTTAAGGAGGTGCCCAAACACTCGGTGATTGTATTAGTTTGCTAGTGTTGCTGCAACATAGTACCACAAGAGAAGTGGCTTAAACAACTGAAAATTATTGTCTTACATTTCTAGAAGCTAGCGGTCCAAGATCAGGCATCGGCAGGGCTGTTCTCTCTCTTGGAAGGGTCTGGGAAAAGAGCTGATCTAGGCTCTGAGCCTGCCAGGCCTTGCTCCAGCTTCTGACAACTCAGGGGACTCAACCCCAATCTTCATGGCATTTTCCCTGTGACTGTGTGTGTCCTTCATATTTCCCCTTGTGTAAGGACACCAGTCATACTGGACAAAGGGCCCATTCTGCTAGTGTGGCCTCATCTCAATGAATTATATCTGCAATGGCCCACTTTCCAAATGAGGTCACATTCCAAGAGCCTGGGCATTTAGACTTCAGTATAGGAATCTGGGGTGGGGGGAATGACACCATTTAACTCATAATAGTAATCATGATAAATGACATTTACTATAATATTATAAGAAATAAAAATTGATGTAAGAAATATACAATGAACAAGAAAATAAAAGTTTTAAGTAAATACAGAATCTGTGTGATTATACAAGATTCCAGAGAGGAGGACTGATTTTTCAGGTACAGATCAATTCGAAATTCCACTTAAAACACTGAAATAATCCCTTACCTGGTAATAGCGGCAGTCCCCAGACCCAGGAGTGTCCTTGGCCACCTCCTTAGCTACCCTTCCTGTATTTCTGGGACCTCACCCCTCAGTCCAAGAGCTGAAGAGTTAATGTCGGGCCTCCTTGGGATTCCTGCGGTTCGATAGTTGGAATCTCACCCATCAGAGAGGTTTTAGAGTGGGCCAAGGCAGTGAACTGAACATCAACTATTTCTAGGCATTTGTTTTTACTCCTTGCTGTCATGTAAACATAATGATAGCTGCTGTCCTGCCAAGGTGGTATGGAAAGATCTGTAAGTAAGTGCTCAGAAATGCAGTGCTCCATATAGGTGAAAGGCTCTCAGCGACACTGGGGGACAGGTACCAACTTCACGCCTTCATTGTTTATCCTTCATTCATTTATCCAATATATGCTCATTCATCCAACATCTCTGCTGTGTACCTGACCCAGTTTCGGACTCTTGGAATCAAATGATGAACAAAAAGAATACAGTCAGTCCCTACCTTCAGGGAGCTAAAAGAAGAGAAGGAAGGAAGGAAGGAAGGAAGGAAGGAAGGAAGGAAGGAAGGAAGGGAGGGAGGGAGGGAGGGAGGAAGGGGAAAGAGAGAGGGAGGGAGGAGAAGAAAGAAGAAAGAAAGAAAAAGAAAAAGAAGGAAAGACTGAAGGAAGGAAGAAAGGAAGGGAGGGAAGGAAGGAAGGAAGATAGGAATGAATGAATCAACCAGTGGGGGAGACAGATCTTAAATTCATAAATATAAAATTACAAATCATGGTAAATTCTGGAAAGGAATAACGTAGTTTCAGAGGAAACTCCAGAGGGTCAGGATTTACAGCAGGTCCCAAAGAAGTGACATTTGAGATGATGATTAAGGGGAGAGAGGGACAACTAATTTGAAGCTCTCAGTTCCCCTACTAAAGAACCGTCGAGCTGGAGCTCTTTTCTAATTCTGAGTGAGGTTTATTTAACATCGGAGACTGGTTCAGGCTGCTGGAGCCCTGCAGTCATAAACCAGGGCAGTCTCCTATGTCCAGATAAGAGTAAAGATAGTTTGCCAGTGTGTCTGAGGTTTCCAAAAGGAATGGCCTGGGCTTTGGAACTGTCTAGCTCAGCTTTTATGTCCATGAAATTGATGACCATCAAACAGGGCCCACACAGTGCAAGGAAGAGCTTGCAATCCCTGGGGAACCACGGAGGATTTTAGAGGAGATAAATGTAGAGGCTCTGAGGTGGATGGAGAGGAGGCTGGGGAGATTACCTGTTTAGCTCTTCCCTTGTGATTCCCGGACCCAGTTCCAAGATGGAGGAGGGCTTCCCTCATACGCACACCAAGCAACTCTGAGACAGCAGCAGGGTGTCCAAAAATTTGAGTCAACGCCAACACTGTCCATCCAGAGATAGCATCAGCTGCCGGAGAAGATGACCCCCGTCACCACTTCAGATGCCATTTGCAAGCCCCAGGCTGGAGATTGGAGATGCCAGTGACCTCCTCCTTAGGTTCCTTTGATTTGCTAGAGCAGCTTCCGTAACTCAAGGAAGAACTTCACCCATTTATTAGAGGGTCTGCTATAGGATACTAATGAACAGCCAGATGAAGAGCTGCATGGGACGATGGCTGGGAAAAGGGCACAGAGCTTCCACACCCTCTCCAGGTGTGCCGCTGTCCCTAGCCTCCATGTGGTCACTCACCTTGAAGCTCTCCCCCACTCCTCTAGGGTCTTTATGGAGGCATCATTACATAGTCATGGTTGACTAAGACTTTGCCCAGGGAGCCTGGGTGGCTCAGCCGTTAAGAAAGCGTCTGCTTTCGGCTCAGGTCATGATCTCAGGGTCTGTTTCGGGCTCCTTGCTCGGCGGGAAGCCTGCTTCTCCCTCTCCCACTCCCTCTGCTTGTGCTCCCTTTCTTGTTGTGTTTCTGTCAAATAAGTAAAAATATTAAAAAACAAACAAACAAACAAACAAACAAACAAACGAAGACACTGACCATTGGCTGGTTCGACTTGCAGCACTTCTCACCTCCCTGAGGTTGGGGAGTGGAACTAAAACTTACAATCCTTTAGTCACCTGGTTGGTCCACCTGGGAACCAGCCTCTGCCTTTGGGCAGAGTCACCTTCTTTGATATAACAGAAGACATCTTTACCACTTTTGACACTTAGGACATCCCAAGGGCTTGGGGAGCATTGTGAACCAGGAACTATGGACAAAGACCAAAGACATATTTCTTTTTTTTTTTAAGATTTATTTATTTTAGAAAGAGGCAGCATGTGCGTGCACATGCATGGGGGGGAGGGGTAGAGAGAGAAAAAAAGAGAGAGAGAGAGAGAGAATCTGAAGCAGGCTCTGCTCTAAGTACAGAGCCTGATGCTGGGTTCAATCTCACAACCCCAAGATAGTGACCTGAACTGAAATCAAGAGTTGGAAGCTTAACCGACTGGGCCATCCATGTGCCCCCAAATATTTGTTTCTTGTAAACCACAATGTCACAGCTGTATTATGATTATGATTCAAAAAATCACAATCCAGGACCGTTGGGACCAAGTAATTTATTGATTAGTTGAAAAATTTAATGAAAGCAAAGATCCATTTAAAAAGATACTTACTGTAAACATTTTCTTTTACTTAAAAAAAACCAAACAAACAGAAATGTACATTCACCCACCAATCTTTCCAGATAGGGCCTTTCCTTTGTTCTGAATCTACCAATTGGAGTTCCCTGTGGTCTTCCTTGCATAAATGGCATCCAATTCCCATTTCTTACAAATAGAAAGAAAACAAAGACACTTGTGAAACTATCAAAGCCAAGCTATGCCCAGATTTCTTCCATTTTTTTTTGATTTTTTACAGTTGTCCTAATTCCACACTTTTTAAGCAACCATTCTTTTCTGAGTCAACCCAGAATATTCAACTTAATTGTTACAGAATGAGCAATGCTTTCTTCCCAATCCATATTTTATTGAATGATATCATGGTTCATTAAATTGTATAATAACGATGACCGTACACTTGGCACTGATAGGTTTGGCAGTAGACACTTCTTAATCTTACTATGTTTGCAGTTCGGCGGTGGGTTGGGTTAATAATTATAACTGTAGTTACCAGTTACGGTGCCTGCCATGCGCCAGGCACTGCTCTAAATGCTCTGTTTAAGTATCAGTTTGTTTAATGCTCACGACAGCCCAGTGGGTAGGTACAGTTATCATCTCCATTTAAACAATGAGAAGACTAAGGTTCCAGAGGGTAGTCTCCAGCCCGCGAGCACCCAGCACGTTTCAGCGGTAGCCAGTAGGGGTGCTGGTGAGTCGGCTGAATTCCAGTAACAAAGCTTCTGTTGTAGGAGGGTTGCTTTGTATCCTTCAAGTGCCAGGTATTAGAGGGTGGCTGGAATGTTAAGCCTTTCTACCGTCTTGAAAAGCAAAATCAATTCACAGCTCTCGGAGATAACAACTTTGTGGTCCCAGTGAAAAATAAAGGGAAGGACCATCAATCCTGAGATTCTGAAAAGAAAAATATCAGGAGAAGAAGCCCTCCTTTTCCATTTTAGCCTCATTCGTGTAAAGCTAATTTCTAAGCGTTCACTTCTGCTGCCGTCTGTTGATGTTGTCAGAGTCTCATTCCTTCTCCCTTTCGTCTTCCTCTCCAGCCGGGTGCACCTGCCATGGTTCGGGTTCCTTGGTAACAGTCACTACATCCCCTCTGCTGGGGTAACCCCAGGTTGCTCGGCTTCTCTGATCTAACTGCTGGTATCTTGCAACGTCCCTCTTGGCATCACCCTGGCCCAATGCTCCTGCGACTCGCCGGGCTCCTGGCGGCTTGCCTGACATTTTGTTTTCTTTCCGTCTGCTTCCATCTGCCCTCTGCCTTCCCTGGCTCTTTCCTCTTCGCCTGACTTCTCACTTGATGCTTTTCTTGACTCCCTCCCCCCAGCCTGCTGTCCTCGTAGGCTCTGATCCCACCTTGTTCACCTATCCTATTTTAGTTTTAAATAGGAAATAAATGGGCCTGCTTAAAAAAAAATCAAAATTATATGAAAAGATACACAGTTAAATGTCTTGCTTCTAACTCTGCCCCCCATCCATTCCATCCCCTACCCTCCATACTCTGGGGAAATACTATTATTTATTTCTTGTAGTATGTACTTAACAGAGTTTTTTAAATGCAAATAGAAACAAATAGCCATTCTCCTTTTTCTTGGATAAAAAGTATATGCTCTTAATTCCACACTTTTGTTTCACTTTTTTTTTACTTAGTACATTAGCGATCTCCAGTACACAGAGCCCTCTGTTCCCCTTTTTAAGCTATATATGAAAAAAAGGCTTACATTTAGGATTCGTTGGATGGCTTGGGCCAGTCCTCCCTGACAGACGCCTGGGGTTGTCCAGTCTTTGGAGCATATAAACAATGAAGCGAGGAACAACTTTGTGCATTTTATTCATGCCAGGCCATTTTGTCCCCTTTGTTTTCCTTCCTGCTCCTTCAAGTCTTTCAGGACAAGGCAGATTTCCAATACATGACCTGTGCTGAGGTCTGGTGTTTGGCCTCTTCCTTCTCCTCTGAATTGCCCTCGGTTCTGATCTAATAGGATATGTTGTTAGTTTTCCTTCACAGCCACCTTCTATCCATTCAAGAAGGTGGGTTTTTTTTTTTCCTTTTAGAGCAAAACGTTTCCAATTAAGACTAGCGATTCCAAAGAATTCCAGTTCCAAACAATTTTTTTTTTTTTTTCCAAACAATTTTACCAGTATGAGAAGCTGGCAATTACTGAACATTTATGATGGGCCAGGCACTCTACTGGGCATATGCCTTTGTATTTCATGAATCCTCCTAAGAATCTAATTATCGAGGAGCTAATTTACTAATGAGAAAACTTGGTCCCAGAGAAGGTAAGGGACAGGTCCCAGGTCCCAGCTGGTAAATAGCAAAATAAGAATCGTAGCCCAAATGTGTCTGACCCCACAATGGTTAGAACTTAGCGCAAAGGATGTGAAGAAATTTGGGGGTGTAAGTCAAGGAGGGTCAATGAAAGAGTCTCTTTTTTAAATAACTGGTTCGGACCAAGAGCTCTCCTAATTCTTTGTTCTTGTATAGCTTCAGAGAAGATTTCTATTACAATGACACTTCTGGATACTTCATTATTGGAGGAAGCAGGTATGTGGCCGGCATTGAGGGGTTCTTCGGACCCCTGAAGTACTATCGTCTCCACACTCTGCACCCTGCACAGGTGAGCCCCGGGCATTGAAAAGTTTCTGGGTGTTCGTGGAACCTCATGTAAACAAAAGATGTACCAAAGCCGGACATTGCATTGGCTCTGTCATCAAACGTAATTAATGTGCAGGCTTTCCCCCAGCAAACTCGATAATAGATTTCTGTTAAGGTTTGGTTCATTTAGTACTCATGAAATGGAAACCATTTACTTCCTCTGTTTTAATAACTGCTAGCTTAATTATAGAGTAGATTTTTATCAGGCTGTTGCCTATCCAGTGATTAAGCTAATGAAAGGAGAGAATCTTAGTTATTTGGTAGAGCTTCTTTTATGTACTATTATTTAAAGTATCAGAAGAGGAGACACTCTAGCAGATTAAAATCTTGGTTCCGTTCGCTGCTGTCTTCAGACATGCAGGCCTTGGTTCCCACTGGGGTTGGCGGGCTGTGCTTGTAGACACTGTGGGGGACCGAACCTACTACACCCCGACCCTCGCCTCCCAAGCCCTCCCACAGGTAGACTTGTCCAGCTCTCCAGGCCAGCTCCCACGGGGCTGGTCCAAGGTGATGGGGACTGACCATGTTTGCAAAGATGTCTTTTTCTGCCTTGGTAAGGAGGTCACCAGCTACCTGAACAGGGAACTCAGTGCATTCCCGTGACCCCGCAGGATTTGTTCTGGGGCAAGCTGGAGTCATTAGGCAAAGTAAAGCAAGAAAAATGCAGAGCCCTTATCCATGGGCATATCTTAGAGCCCCTGTGGAGAGATCTCTGTGAAGAGGAAAACAAAGAAATTAATGTGTTCTTTTTGCAGCAGATACTTGCGGAGCACCCGCTTTGTGCCGAGCCCTGTGTGGATGCTGAAGCGTCCACAGTGATGAAAATGATAGCTCTCAAACTTTTCTATGTAATAAAAAAAGAAAGAAAAGACATCTGTGTAATATCATGAGCACACACATACATGCACACACTTGTGCACATACATGCATAGATTATATATATGTATAAAATACAAAACCTTGGGGCGCCTTGGTGGCTCAGTTGTTAAGCGACTGCCTTCGGCTCAGGTCATGATCCCGGAGACCCGGGATCGAGTCCCACATCGGGCTCCCTGCTTGGCAGGAAGCCTGCTCCTCCCTTTCTCACTCCCCCTGCTTGTGTTCCCTCTCTGGCTGTGTTTCTCTCTGTCAAATAAATAAATAAAATCTTCAAAAAAAAATACAAAACCAAAACAAAGATTTTACGAAGAATACATGCCCTTCCCTTGTTAGATGCACTCAGCTATTTTTGTGTTCTATTTTATTTAAGAAAAAAAGTCACTGCTGGTTATAACCTGCTGAAATAACGTCATGACCCTCTAATGGCTCACAGCCTGCATTTTGAAAACCATTGAGTTGAGATAAGGCCTCTGTTTGGGAGAAGCTCCCCATCTGGGTCTTAAACACTGAAGTCGTGAAGGGACGCAATACATGTTCTAATTCACATGCGAGTGTTTTTGGGTGGTTGAGGTAGGGACATCCGCATCGGCACACATGTGAGGGGGCAGGGCTGTCAGGGAAGCCGCCCTGAAGCCATGACCTTGGACCTAACTCTTGGAGGTCCAGTAGGAGCCTGCCAAGCAAGCAGATGAAAGTAGGAGGAGGGTTCGCAGGATGTGGCACAGCCCAGGGAGACTTGGCATCCCTTGGGGACTGAAGGAGAGGAACATGATGTCTAGGGATAGCACGGAGTGAGGGGAAAGAGGGTGGAGGCCTGCAATCAGAAGGAATTTTAGAAGTTCTTGCAGAAGAGAAGGTGCCATGGAAAGCAGCCAGAGGGAACCAGACCAAGCTGGTGTGCCTTGAATCATACCCTCCCATTGCTGACCCGGAGTCGGTGATCTGTGTGCCGGCAAGCCATGTGGTGACACCAGTGGGAGAAGGAAATCCACCCAAACACAGCCTCAGAGGTATCGATGGGAGTTCGAGGACAATTGTTGTTCATTCGATTTTCTTGCCTCCTTGTAGATTGTCAATCCCCTCCTTGAGAAGCCACTTGCTGAACAGCTCGGATTATATTATGAAAGGTGTGCTGAGGTCCAAGAAATAGTGTCTGTGTACACATCGACCGTACAGCAAGGGGGCAGGCGACAACAAGCATGTAAGTACTGAGCTCTAGCAGGGCCATTTTTAGCTCTGTGTTTTTGTGCCAACATGTTCGGCTTCTTTCTAACGCAGTTAAAATAGAATATATATGACCTGAGCAGTAGGGAACAAATATGACCTGGAGCCCTCCACAGACGGAGCCAGGTGACCAGACCAATGGCTAACAGGAACCCCACACCTGCCTCTTAGCCTCCACCATATGCGATTCCCTTTCAGAATACAAATGACAGCGTGTTGAGCCTCGCGTTGCATTCTTCCCATCCATAATGGGATCTTAAGCCAGTCTAAGAAAATAAAAGTGAATTGGAAAATAAATTAATCATTAGAAATGTTTCCCCATCGGTGCACTTTTGTCTTGGACCATTAATATCTGAATATTAGCTTTCAGAAATGTTGAACGGTGACTTTGTTGTTTGGGGCTTCGTTTTATTTTTTTAATCCTTGAAATTGATTCTTTCTGGAAGACCCTGGTAATAGCCAGCAGAAGGAATGCATTTCAAATAGTCTGCTTTCAGGCCTGCTCATATTTGCACACACATCCTTCACTCATCCAGGGCGTTCATTGATTATAAAAATGGGTTCCTGGTCTGTCTTCCAGTATTCCGGCTTGGATCTAGCACTTGTAAATTCCTCAGTGCTTAGATTTCTAGCTTGATACGGTGGCACTAGAGTTAGTCCCATATGTTCCTTCTGGAAGAGAAACTCCTGTGAGGCCTTTGCCATCTGCAAAGGCAAACTGAGTATGGCAGTCCTGCCCACACATCTCATTGTCTCCAGAGCTGAACCTTCCCAGGCCAAGCAGTATAGGGATGGTACCCCTGGAATTCACCTCTGTCCGGTAGGGTTCCCACACCGTGGTCTCGGGAAGTGAGTAGATACAGTGATAGGGAAGCATGGAAAGCCAGTGCCTCTGCCGTTTAATTTAAGAATAGGCAATCCTGGTCCCCAGCTGCTGTGGGTACAGCTGACTCATCCAGAAAATATGATGCTGTCAGAAGAGGGGGAAGATATATAGGAATAGTAATACCCCAAACAGGAAAGAAACTGATTTTGATAACTGATGTAATTTCAGAAGACATACTCTGAGTTGGAAGGCCATCCTTGCATGCTGATCTGTCTGGTGGCATTGGAAGATTTTCCTAACATCCACCGCCTTGCCTCCCTGGGGGTCCCTGGGCTTTGCTCTTCAACGAACATTGCCAATAAAATGGCCTAGATATTGGCCTCTTGGGGAATGGTCTGAGGCCAGCTGTTCATTCTGTAGAATTATTCAACAGCCGTCAGCAACTTTGGCACATTTCCCTTGGACACGGCTTTGAATTTGTGACCTCAAGGCAGGGGCCTGGGAGCCAACTGCAAATCCTTAATGGACCCAAACCAACATCCAGGAACATGAAGTCTGACCTCTTATCTCTAGTTCCTCTTAGGGAGGAGGGATTTGGAAGGATGAGACCCTCCATCTCCTAAGAGGAGGGCTCTCTTGTGCTTCCCTTGCCTGTAGGTGACATCCGGAACTCCTACCTGGACCTGAAGCTCAGGTATGGGAGACCCTCCACGTGCAGAGCCTTCCCCTGGGAGAAGGAGCTGAAGGACCGACACCCCAGCTTGTTCCAGGCCTTGCTGGAGATGGGCTTCTGGACAGGTAATTGTGTCTTTGCCTTGCCTTTGGACCCTGGCTAGAAAGGCTCCCTCTTTCCAGTTCTGCTCACCCTCTTTGGTGACGTATGCCTCAGACGGATTTTTCATCCTAGAGTTCTGGTACATTTCATATTTAAATTGCTGACACCAAATACAAGAACAAATTTAAGAATCACTCCAGCCATTCTTTGAAAACCAAGGCCACAAATGACGGCCGGCAGCCGGAGCTGGCCACCGAAGGCGATTGGTTTGGTGTGTACGTGACCGTCCATTTGTAAGGAAAAAATTAGTTGCTGGTATCTAAAAACTTGTGTAAAAATGCATATATTTAGCTTTTCTTGAAAACCCCAAAGATCTGCTGATGCCGGGCCTCCTCCATTAGCAGCGGTTCCGGAAGTGAGAGTTGTCACAGGTGGGTTCAGTCTACCCCAGTCCCCCCACCCCCGCAGTCCACACTGCCCGCCTACGTCATTCCTGTCGCTTACCTGCCTGGGCCCTTAGGCCCTGGAACTTAAGATCCTCGACGTGAAGTACACACCGTAAGTGGCATCTCGGAAATCTGTCTATACCTCCCAAACATGGCTAGCTTCTGCTTAAGCCCATCGCAGTTGAGGTTGGCTTAGTAATTAAGTGCACACTGCAAGGGTAACAAGGGATCTTGAAATTATTCTGCGAGGAAGAGGAGGGAAACCGGAGGTGTTCAGCCTGGGGAAGGGGAGACGAAGGAGGGTGATGATGACTCTTAGTGATGAGAGGCAACCCACGGTGTTGGGCATCCAACCAGACCCTTGAGTCAAGACAGCGTAGAAGCAGACTTCTGCTTCACATAAGGACTTCCTTTTTTTTTTTTTTTTTTAATATTTATTTATTTGACAGAGAGAAACACAGCGAGAGAGGGAACACAAGCAGGGGGAGTGAGAGAGGGAGAAGCAGGCCTCCCGCCGAGCAGGGAGCCCGATGTGGGGCTCCATCCTGGGTCTCCGGGATCATGACCTGAGCCGAAGGCAGTCGTTTAACCAACTGAGCCACCCAGGCGCCCCACATAAGGACTTCCTAACGATGTCAGTGTTCGACAGAAGACATTCCCTCTGCAGACAAGCAAAGGGAATCTATTCTGGCCTGAAAGAATCCAAACCATTCTTTTCATTCATTTGATACTTGCTGCGAGTCTGCTCAGTTACTTGGCTAGCCTTTCGAGAGAAGTAAAATAATACAGAGTCCCTGCCCTGAAGGGATAGACTCGAAAACAAAGAAAAATGGTGATGCATTTTTTAAAAAGATTTTATTTATTTATTTTAGAGAGAGAGTGTATGTGGGGGAGGAGCAGTGGGAAGGGGGAGAAATCTCAAGCAAACCCCATGCTGAGTGTGCAGAGCCCAACTCAGGGCTTGAATTTATGACCCCAAGATCATGACCTTAGCCAAAACCAAGAGTCAGACATTCAACCACCTGGGCCACCCAGGCGCCCCTGGTGATGCGTTTTTAATAAAAGTGTTGGGAGTAAATGTTGGAGTCACAAGGAACGGAGTAGTCAGGGAAGGCTTCCTGGAAGAGGTGACAGTGGGATTGCTTCTTGAAAGGTCAGTAGGTATTTGCCGGATAGGCAGGGTATCTGGGTATAAGAGGCAGAATAGAGGCGGAGGGATGGGAATAGCATCACCTCTGAAATGATGTGCAAGGCGTTTGGGAGGCAGAAGCCCCAGAGGGTATGATTCTGACTACATCCTGAGAGTTTGGGCTTCACCTTATAAGTGACAGGGCCTGTTGAAAGTTTTTTTTTTGGTTTTGTTTTGTTTTTATTTACTAACATATGATGTATTATTTGCATCAGGGGTACAGGACTGTAAATCGTCAGCCTTACACAATTCACAGCCCTCCACTTTTTGAAGGGTTTTAGGCAGCGGGCAGAGGTGTGCTCAGACTTGGGTCCAAGGTTACTGTGATAGTAGTGGGAGGTTGGGAAAGGGAGCAGGGGGGTGTGCCTGGAAAGCAGCGCGTCCTTGGCCGTCTGTGGTCCAGGCCAAGGATGCAGGCCTGAATGGGACAGGGTGGTGGGGGACAGAACTAAAGGGTATAAAGAGGTTGGCTCTCACGGACGTGTGACTGCTTGCATGTGGGTAAGGAGGACAGGAGGCAGGAGGCATGTGCGAAGCGTAGCCTCTGCAGTCAGGTGGCCCGCTTATAATTTTAGCTTGGCACCTGCTAGCTGTGTGGCCTTGGGCAAGTCACTCCATTTCCCTGCGCCCCTTTCCTGTGCGACAGGGATGATAATAGTACAACCAGTCTTGAAACAGAATCGGCCTGCGGGACGCTCGGAACAAGCCTCATATCTCAATCTGGATACTGGTGACATTTTGGACTGAATAATTCCCTGCTGGGGGCCGGAGGGAAGGTCTGTCCCGTGCATCAGCTGCATTTCTGGCCTCAACCCACTGGATGCTATTCTCCCCTCCCACGACCTCCGTCTTGAGTTGTGAGGTCTCCAGAGTTTGCCAGATGTCCCTAAGGAGGCCAGGTCTCCCGACCTTGAGAACCACGGCTATGCGAGCGTTACGGCTGTTGTCAACCCGCAGACTGTCCCCAGGTTTCCGCCGGTCGTGCTGGACACGCATGCTGGATAGGTTAGGCTTGATGGGCTGAGGCCCCATCCACACCAAAATTGGCTTTATGAGATTTCTGATCATATTTATATATAGTTTTACTGACTGGGAGCAGGAGTGAATCATTTTCACAACCCATTCTTTTTAAAGTAAATACTCTCAATAAGAATGTTTTCATGTTATTTTTATAGCTCAGAAGTTCTGTTTATAAGAATTTAGAATTGTTTTTTTCTTTTTCTTTTTTTTTTTTTTTCCCTCTGTGGAGGCCTGGAAACGGAATTCTAATTAAAAACACAAGTCGTGAGCTCCTGCTCCTCACGGTGTCCTGGGCTGTGGGACCGGGGGGGTGCCGTCACCTCGTGGCACACAGTGTGTTCTGCTGACCTCTGTTAGGCCTCCGGGGGCTCCATCCGTCGTGAGCAGGGAGCCCCCAAGCCACATTTGCCACTTACAGCCCACCGCTGCTGCTGAATCAGCCTGCCGAGTCCTTCTGGTGCCAAGTCTGCTTAGAATGGCGCCAAGGAGCGGCTCCTGAGGGGCCGTATCTGCCACCACGGCTTCTGAGACCCTCCGGCACCCGGCCACCTGCATTCCTTCACTCCCCTTTCCTGGAGCTGAGGACCAGGCAGGGAGAAAGGGCAGGAAGGGTGGGCAAATCTCCAGCATGAACCTCACGTCCTCATTCTGCCTTCAGCTCCTGTTTTTCTAGGTTACTCTGTCCATAAGGACTGGGGAGCCTTCTGCAGAGGTCAGGCATACACTCATTAAAATTCATCTCTCTTCCGTGGCACACTGCCCATGCTTGGGGCTATCACAGTGTTTCCTGCTCACCCTGGAGAGAGACTGCTGTTGTATATTGTGTTCAGTTTCTAACAAGGCTGAGTGAAATGCAGAACATTTGATTTTGTAAATTGAGGTTAGGAAAACAAGTTTACATTTTTTAAAGGTATCTTTATGCGGGTCTCCTATAAAAGGAATAGTCGTAGACCAGTGTGGCCTTCTGGTTCATCTTGCCGAAAGTGTCTGGCTAGCTTTGGAGCGCTTTGGACAACTCTAGTTAATAAGAACTATGTTGACATTCTGTTTTCTGCCTTTGCCCCGAGCCGTCCCGTCCCGTTGACTAGTAGACTTTATTAGAACTTTCTCATCATATTACATTTTTCATTTCTGAGATAAGCTCTGGGAATGAAGTCAAGTATCAGATGTTTGGAACTTGGAATTCTGGCTGCAGGAACTCAATGGGTGCAAGAAGAGGGACAAAGAATTTATTTAACTGTGTGAGAAACTTATTCGGTTGCTTGTGTCATGACCTTCCCTCCATTCGTTCACTCCACAGATGTTGACCAAGTGCCCCCCATGAGCCAGCATAGAACAAAAATGGGGCCATGTTTTGAATGAGAGTTTTTTACATAAATATAGAAAGAAAAACTTCAGCTCCATTGTTCTTACCAAGGGCATGAATTTGTGGAATTATTATTTTTCCCGGCATTTGGAAAAAAAAGAAAACCACTTAAGACAGTGGCCTGTGATTTCTAGTTCTTTGCGACAGAGTCATTTTTTTTCTTGACAGCCTGTCTACACGTACACAGCCCACTCCACTCCCAGGCCGCTGCACGTGCGTGTTTCAGAGCTCAGAGTGTTGTTTCCCCACACTGTGCGATTTCGGGTGGATCATCTGCTCTCTTGCTAAGCCAACAACACACTTCAGAGGAGTGATGAGAACGTTGCAGGGGGTGGGCAGTCAGGAGCATTGACTTCATCCACAGCCAGTAGGGAGTGCATGACAGCGTCCCCTGCAGCTGGCCTGGCGAGCTCCGCAGCGGTCACCCCCTCTCCATTGTTCCTGAAGGTCTGAGCTGTGTTTTCCTGCTGCAAAAGAAAAATCACCATTTGTACCCTCACTCCTTAAAGACTGTAATTAAAAATACTTCTTTTGTGGCTAAAAGCACATGTAATATAAAGTTCTCCATCGTAACCCTCTTTATGAATAGTCTTCAGTAGTGTTAAGAATATCCACATTGAAAAAAAAAAATCACGTTGTTGCACAGATCTCCAGAACTTTCTCACCTTGTAAAACTGAAACTGTGCCCATTAACCAACAGCTCCTCATTTTCCCTCCCCACAGCTGGTGATAACCACTCTTCTACTTTCTGTCTCCATGAACTTGCCTATTCTGGATACCTCGTAGACGTGGAATCATCCAGAATCGGTCTTTTTGTGACTGGCTTATTTCACATAGCATCGGGTCCTCGAGATTGTTGTGGCACGTTTCAGAATCTCCTTCTTTTTTAAGACTGAGCAATATTCCATCATTTGTATATACCACACTTTGTTAATCTGTCGATGGAGACGTGGGTTGCTTCCGCATGTCGGCTAAATAGAGCTGAGTAGAGCTGCTACAGACGTGGGCATGCAAATAGCTCTTCCAGACTCAGCTTTCAATTCCTTCGGATATAGACTCAGAGGTGGGACGACTGGATCATACGGTAATCCCGTGTTTCATTTTTTGAAGAACCTTCATACTCTTTTTCGTAGTGGTTACACCATTTTACGTCCCAACCAACAGCACACAAGGGTTCCCATTTCTCTACAACCAACATTATTTCTTGCCAACACGTGTTATGTTCTCCTTTTTTGAAAAATAGCCATCATTATGGGCGTGAGATGTCATTTATGTTTGTGATTTATGTACTGGGGCAAGTTTGGTTTAATGGCAATTAAGGATGATGCTCTCCTAAGTGACACAAGGCTCTGAAAGAGCTTCATGAACAGAGAGGCACCACATATATATGGATATGAGCGATAGGGTCTCCTGAACAGAGCTCATCTCACTCTACCTTGAGTTATAACGATTGGATCCTGTTTGTGTCTCTATCCCTTGTGCAGTCGCAGGCTTATTGGGGAGCACAAGAAGTATAAATATCCCACCTACACTTCCAGTTCTCCACAGTGTGTGCAGTGGTGGTGCTGGCCGTGTTATGTGTTTAGTTATTGATCCTTCTTCTGTATGATCCTACACAGCCTTTTCTGTACCATTCCCCTCCGAGAGCACACGTCATCCACCCACGTTCCTCAGCTGGCCGACAACTAGTCTTCAAGTCCCCAACCAGATACTGCCTCCTCATACCACCTTTTCTGGGTCCCCAGGCAGAAGGCTTTTTCTCCCATGCTCTCCTTGCCATCTTGTGGGTATTCCCTTCACAAGACCTGTCCCACTGCATTATAATTGTGGATTTGCCTGAATCCACAGTAGAGCTTATAAGTCCTCAAAGACAGGAATGGGATCTATGTTTCCTCTGAAGTCCCTCACAAAGTATTTGTTGAGTAACTGAATGCACTCGGAATGAGTATGTGATCTCATTTTCAGTACTAAAAATGTCTTTGTTGGATCAGTGAATCACTGAAGGAATGAGAAATTGGACTACCAGGACACGGGTTCAAGGTCTACGCTGGGCAAGCCATGACACCAGTCCAGACGGATTGAGGTCTCTGGGCTTATTCACCTTCTTTCTACACTTTTCTCATTTCCTGCACACTTCTTCAGTCTGTTCTCTCTCAGGAGCTGCTCACCTGGTTCTGAGACACCTCTGCAAACATAGTTCTCTTTCCCAGGTCTGCCAGCAAACTGCTTTCCAACCCCGCCCCCCCCCCCAATAAAAGTGGCCCCGAATCCTTCTTAGGCATACCCGTTACAGAAGAATTCCCAAAGGGTAGCCCTCCCGGTTCTCACTTTCATATGTTGCTAAAGGAGACAGGTGCCCGGATGTAAAGCGCCCCAGAGTTTGTGCAGACCCAGTTTGGCACCCTGCGTTGGCTCCCTCCAGCACTGTGGTGGGCCCCAGGGCAACCGTAATGAAAAGACTACTCCAGCCCACACAGAACTCTCTGCCAAGTGCCCAGGGTTGCGGAGGAGGAAGGCTTCTTAAATGTTGACAGCTGAAGTGCTAACCTTGTATAAAATGCAGCTGTCCCCCCTGGTGGTTCCCACTCCGAAGGATCACCGGACATGTTCCTCGTCTCCCGAGCAGGCATGCCTTTGAATTAAAGATGGCAGCGCTGCTCAGGGGCAGGCAGCTGCTGTGCATGTCAATGTGGCGGAAGACCCTTCCTGCCTCCTGGCATTCCAGAGCCCCTGCTCTGCATCTTGACTTCCTGGCTTGACACGGGAATTTTCCTGTGCGGCTCTGTCCTCAGGTCCACAGCGGCCCGGGCTCTGGGTGGCATCCAACAGGAGACCCCGTGTTCAAGACTTCAGGAGGACTCTTCTGATTGGTCACCCTCTCTGTCGTTTCCTGGGGAACCTCCAGTTCTCTAGGAAAATGGCTCCTGTTAGAGCACAGAAATTGCCCTATTAGCATTTGGGCTTTTTCCAATGCTAGAATGGTAGGATTCTAGGGTGCGTGCTTTTTCATTATTTAAGAGATGTGCTGGCTATTTCTTTCACTCTCCTGTCGCAACTTCCTTGTCAAAACAGAACCCTCAGAATTCAAACACCCGTTGAATGGGGCTCCAGCATCCAGGAAAGAGACGTGGTGGGGATGTGGGGTTGCTGGTAAGAGGCTGCAGGGATGCAGGGATGGGAGCAGAGGTGGGGCTCGAAGCCAGAGAGCTAGTTCGGGTTGGAAGGAGGGAGGAAAGCTGCAAAGAGTTAGTTGCAGGTGAGGTGCAAAGGCAGGGAGGGAGCTGGCCAGCAGGCCTCTGTGGACATCTGCCCTGAGGCTGGAACTGTTTATTCCCTCCCTCCCTCCACTCTGGACTGGGCAGCTCTGAGCCCACGAGAGCTGTGGTTACAGGAAGTCCAAGATCTGCCAGCAAATGGGTCTCAGGAGGAGGCCAGGTCTGAGGTGGGCTCGCCTCCCATGGCTGATACCATCTGTGTCTTGTTCCTGCCTTGCCCCAGGCCTAGGAGTGCTGAGCGAGAGGAGCCCCCACGCCGCATGCCAAGGGGCTGCTGGCCTTAACTGGTCTGCTTTGACTGTTCTTATTTTTGCCAACAATTGCAACGTGTATTTGGAAACACTATAATGCAGGGCACGGAAATGGTAGATATACAGTAATGTTTCTTAATAACACCTGGAAACCGTGTCCTTTAAGAGCTATTTTCAGTGCCGCTCATTGGAAAAACCCTCATCTTTATTTTTATTTAAGGAAGCATATATTGTCATTTTTAAAAACAAATACACAGAAGCTCAAAGAAGGAAACAGAGGGCCACACTTTGCCTGCCCAGAGGACTGGCCCTGGCAGCCCTGGGGTGGGGGAGGGTGGCAAGGGCAAGGGGGCGGGGCATGTGGAGGAGGGAAGGAGAGAAATTAAGGGGACAAACCCGGAAATCTTACATAATGAAGAGTACAAGCACTTTACTTTTTTTTTTTTTTTTTAAGATTTATTTATTTTAGAGAAAGAGAACTGGAGGGGCCTGCGCCCGTGCGGGTGGGGGGTGCACAAAAGGAGAGATGCAGACTTCCTGCTGAGCGTGAACTCCATCTCAGGACCCTGAGGTCACGACCTGAGCCCAAAATCAAGAATCCGAAGCCCAGGCCACCGAACCACCCAAGTGCCCCAAGCAGGCTCTGGGGCTCACGGGATCAGAATGCAAATGAGGAATATGCTGTGTTTTTTTTTCTTAGGGAGTAAACCGGGTGAGAGCTTCCTTTTCTGGTTAAATGACATTTTCTCCTTTCATTTCCTCTTCCCTCTCCAACTTGTACTTTGGATGCATTCCACCTTTTGGAAGCTTGAAACTAAAAATGACTTTCCTATTGATGCC
>PITA01009623.1:0-41679 GCA_004023965.1 Spilogale gracilis | reverse complement strand
GGGGAAATAGGAGGGGTTAAGAAGTGGGGGTGCTGGACTCCTGCTTCCTTAGCTTCTGGGGCAGGAAGCCAGAAAATGGGAACACGCTCCTTCTTCTCCTGTGTTTGTTTGTTTGTTTGTTTCAATACTCCGTTCATCTCCATAAACAAGGCATGTGTTTTAGTTACAGATCGGCTAGAAAAAAATGCATATGCTAAACCAGATGGGTGAAATTAACAGTTTCATTAAACTAATTTTGAAATTGCCTGTTTACTCACCAGTGGTCACATGGCTTTACTTTTCTGCCTCAGTTGGAACTTGAACTTTAAAGAATGTGCAAAAAGAGCAGTTTGATGTTAGACTTTTTTTTTTATTACATTCACTAGTGCAGAAAATTGTTTAGATTCTTTGCAGAGGAACTACTGATTGGTAATATTTGGGGGCGAGTTAGGAGTTTTAATATGTAAAAGAAATAATGGAGCCTTTTCTATCCACCTTGGTTGCAGTCTGTAGGTTTTGTACTAAGGTTTTCAGCTTTGTGAAGGATCCCCCTTTGTTCCTTATTCTCCAGCAATCCCAGCTACCTGGGCACTCTTGCTAATGATTTCTGGGGTTCTGTGCCAGGGATCAGCTGGGGCAAGTGTTTCATTTAGAGCTTCATTTGGTCTGGAGTCTCCTCTCTCCTCTGAGCCCACAAAGCCCATGTCTGAGGGTACTCGGGCAAAACTCATCATCTTGGTTAGGTGTTGTGAGGCGGGGATGAATCATTAACCAAATGTTAATGTTGCTTTGCTCAGAATGTGCCCAGAGGGGCATCTGAGATGAGTACGTATTTAAAAGTAAATATATGAATAGGTAAGAGTAGGATTTATTTTGCAACTTCATCTGAGTGTTGCCGCGCAAAATAAATCCCGTGGACAAGGTTCTTATCCTGCCTAATGGTTGGGTAGGATGGAATTCTCTCAGCTATTCAAAGGGAAAATCCAAAATGAGATCCCCAGACTCCTGGTGGAAAAGGGTGTTATTATTCAGATATATCCCAACAGATGAGCAGAGGGAAATGTTCAAGGATGTTCACTACCGCCGCGTTGTTGGTTATAGCAAAATCACTGGAAGCAACCCAAGAGTCTAAAAATAGAGAACTGGTTAGGGACACAGTGCTGCTATAGAATGTGATACTAGCGAAGCTTTAGAAAGAATGAGCTCTGACAGCCCCAGACAGCTACTCATGATACACGGTTAATTGAAACAAGAAAGTTGAGGGTCAGAATTATAGGAGATTTTGGGAAAGAAAATGCATGTGTATCAATACAGATAGATGGGTATATGAGTTATAATCTGTGCAAAGGGAATATTCTGGAAGCATACACACAAAGCTTTTAACAATGCTTGTCTTCACTATTAAAGAAGGATTGGGAGAGAGGGCTTCTGATTTTATTTTATACAAATCTGCATTGTTTGATTTTTTTTTTAAAACAAGCAGCTATTTCTTTAGGGATTAAAAAATACAGAAAGAGAAGTAAATTCCATTTGTTCTGCGAGGTGATTTTTTTTTTTTTTTTAGTATCTATTGCTTGGGATTGAGAGACTAAAAGCAGATCCAGCTGTTGCTTTTTGAAATCTAGGAGAAGGCTGGGGTCAAGAGTTCCAGGAGCCAGGAGATGAGTCTGCCTTGGTTCTGGGAAGAGGTGGGCTCCTTCCAGTTTGGCAAGTGGAGGCACGTGTCCCCCTCAGGTGGCAGCCAGCCCACCTGTGTGCCCCAAAGGACTGGCACAAGCTCATAACCAATGGCTTAGCTTTCACAATTTTATCCTTGGATCCCGCTGGCCTCTGTTTTTAGCATAGAATCTGCAAGGGACTTGCCCTTAAATAAATCCAATCTCAGATCTGCCCATTTCAGTTTTCCCACATTGGAGACTCATCTCTGTTTACTCCTTAATGGCGTGCTGATAGAATGAGTCTCTTGTTGCCTCCTGAAAGTTATTAGTAACATTTTAATTTTGGATAGAATAAGAAAAGAAAAATGTTGGACATAACAAATTTTAGGCAGATGCAATTTTAGTCTTAAGATGACCATGTCTCTTTAGATGTAAATAAGATCTATATAATCCTAGATGGTCTTTTGTAACATATCATCTAATAGATACACAGAATAGAAAGTAAGCATTTGTTGCCTAAATTAAGGAACAACAGAGATGGGTGGTGTAGACAGACTTTGGAAGACCATCACCCTTACATTATAAGGCCATATAACTTGCCAGTTTGGACTTAAATGTTTATCAGATTTATGGGACTGTTACATGAAAGGAAATATCATACAGCTGAAGGCAGTTGCATAGAGAAGGGTCTACCCATAGCGGTAAAGTACTTATGAAGACATATGGTTGTCTATTCATCAGTGGGTCGGTGTAGCAGAGTAAGAATGACTTTCGTGCCCCGCAGAGCTGAACTCAAAACTGGGCTCAGCCACTCGCCAGGTTTTGTAACATTGGACAGGTTGGTTGATGTCTCCAGGCTTCAAACTGCTAATTAGAAAAATGAGGACACTAATAATAGTACCTACGTCATAAAATTGTTCGGATTACATGACATAATTTGCAATAAGAGACCTAATCCAGTATTTGGCATTTTGTAAGCCCTCCATAAAAGTTGATTCATTCCTTTTACTGTATTTGGAAACCCTCAAGAAAAACTGGAGGCAAAAGATAAGAAAGCATCTCAAAATAAGTTTGTTTTGCTCAACTTTTTAGAGCAGCACATAGGAACTATTTCTGAGATAAAACATTCTCCTTCTGAGAGTCTTAGAGAGAAAAAAAGTCTCTCTGAAACTTTCGGTGGTCCTGATTTGGTGGTGAGTTATACTGAGTAAATTACTCCCTGGAGGCTCTTAGCTATATAAGGCATATCCTTTTCCCCAGGATACTGGGCTGTCATTTAGTGCCAATGACAGAATGACACCGTGGCATCCCCGAAGGGTTTAATTTACCTCCCTGGAAGGTGGTATATGTCAAGGCTCTGCAGAACCAGCCATATTAATAACTCAGGTGGTTTAATTGGCTTTTCCCTCTTCTTTCTAAAGTTATGTCGATCCCTTGATAATTAATCGTGTATGCTGTGAATTGTGGTTATTTACAGTGCCAAGGAACCAAAATGAATCTGTATTAGAAATCGGCGGGAGGATATTTGAGAAGGCTATAAAGAGACTCTCCAGTGTTGATGGTCTTCACCAAATTAGCTCTGTTGTCCCCTTTTTGATGGATTCTAGCTGCTGTGGATACCATAAAGCATCCTACTACCTCGCAGTCTTTTATGAAACTGGATTAAATGTGCCTCGGGATCAGCTGCAGGTAGAGTATTTCATGGGTTCCAGGAACATCAGTGACCTGCGTTGTATTTGCAGAGTAATGCTCTCATACCCCAGGTGGAAATCGGACCTGGACATGCTCTGTGAGTCCCTTAAAAATCTTGACACTCAAGAAAAACATCCTAGAGCTATGTTAAGTACAGGATCTTCTGCTTTCAGCGAGTGAGAAAAGGCAGTTCCTTTCTAGACACAAGCTGGGGGATATGATTGGTGTACTCAAAGGAAGAGTTGGGGAAGGGCTTACCAGAATCTCAGTCCTTCGAGAATAGGTGCCTCTCACCCAATTCTTCTAACTGATTAACTCCCCTGGCTGTAGGACCATTATCCCACATGACTATTGAGCTAAGTGAAGTCATTTGGACCTCTAAGTAAAGTATTGTCACATCTAGCCTTCTACCATCAATACAAAAGCCATACCACACTGCTCAGCTGTGGTTCTCAGACCCAGTGTATTATGCAATTTGCCAAACATTTGGAATCCCATTATATAAGTGCTGTGAGTGGTTTCCTAAGTTTTCAGATCTGCACATAGGATTGTTCATCCTAGATTTGAAGAGACTCAGGTTGTTTAAACCTGCCCAGGGGATTCCATGTTCCTTCTAAGGGACTGCTTTGTGCCTGTCTCTGGCTTCTTGGAGGTTATGACTGATGGCATGCTTTCCTGAGTCCCCACTGCAATCACCCACAAAAGATTCTAGCCTGTGAGGAAGATTCTAGCCTGTCTCTGTCACACAGTGGCTGGTTGGCTGTGGACACATGACTTCAAGTCTCTCTCTCTCCCTCTTTCCTCAACCGTAAAAGACCCTGCTCAACACTAACATTCTGGGAGTGTAAGGTTAGGATATGGCCACTGTTCATATCATCCGCCATAGATGATGTAGCAGAAGCACAACAGGTGGCAGACACACAAAAAGATTCTATGAGAGAAGTCAGGGGATGGGCCCTGTTTTCATGAAGTGAAAGGCAGAAGTCAAGGAATCATAGCATAAGGCATTAAGAAGGACAGCAAACTAGAATTTGTAAACCATTAGAAAGTTGCTGTGGCTTCTTTTCTAAAGATTGTTTTTAAAGGCATGTTCATATGTTTCTGGAATGACTAGGTTCATATAGAGGGTTGGGGTCAGATGACCTTTCATGTTAGGAGTTTAGGATGGCTTTCTACAATCTTGTGAACACTTGGTGAATTTCTTCCAAACAGGGCATGCTGTACAGTTTGGTAGGGGGGCAGGGCAGTGAGAGGCTCTCTTCAATGAACCTTGGATACAAGCACTATCAGGGTATTGACAACTACCCCCTGGACTGGGAGCTGTCCTATGCCTACTACAGCAACATTGCCACGAAGACACCCCTTGACCAGCACACGCTACAGGGAGATCAGGTAAGATGAAGAAGTGGGTGGAGATGGTTGTGGCCCTGTTTACTGGGGCTTCCTGAACAATTTTATACAGTCTCTGCACCTGTGGCTGGCTCATTTTCAGGCCTTCAGAGGATGAGCGTAATTGGAGAGAAAAGCTATCTTGTACTCTCCGATTCATATTTCCTGGCTGTGTTCTCAAGCTGAATGCAGGAAAGGGTCCTACACCCATGCATGAAAAGCATTTGATGAGCACAAGGACTAGGATGGGAAGAGTAGAGTTGGCCCTGGACAGATTCTGATTTTGCAAAAAAATGTGTGGCAGGAATATACAGACACCTTTCCTTTGTTCTAAGACCTTATAAGGGAGTGGGTCTGGAGGTGTTAGGGATTGGGTCAAATTGAGTGGGAGGAGTAAGCCACGGGCTCCCATCAGTGTGTAGCCAGCAAGCAGCATCTGCAGTATAAGGAAGCAAGCTCCCTCCCCAGCTATGTTCCCAGTGCCCGGCACCTTGAGAAATATCCTTCCCCATCATATGAGCCTTGTTAATTCAGTGCTTCTAAGGGACTGGCATGTGATTTGAAGCCTGCCTCAGCCCAGAGTAAGGACTGGATGAGGAATACTAACTCTAGCCTTTAGTTCTGCAGGCTTCCAAATCTTATTGACTGATACGGCTGAGAAATCAGTGGCTCACACCTGCCAAAAAATACAGAACACGTTACATTGGATCAACCGATGGTTTGTTTTGAGGACCATGCATAAAAGGGTATAAGTAGAAGTGATAGGGTAAGAATTCAAGGAAAGCTGCCCGTAGTTGAGGCAGGTCTGCATTCAGTGGGAGTAGACTATGGCGTGGTTGGCTTCTTGGAATGTATTTGCATATATCCTCTTTATCCAGGAAGGATTTAAGAGGTTTTGATGGTCATAGCCCTTGAGGTGGTCAAGTTGAGAGGAAATGCAAGCCATCAGGAGTTGGCATTTTTTTTCTCTGTAAAGGAGAGAGGAAATGCAAGCCATCAGGAGCTGGCGTTTTTTTCTCTGTAAAGGGCCAGAGAGTAAATATTTTAGGATTTGCTCCGACAGCCTCTGCCTGGGACAATATGTAAGCAAACAGGAAACCTGGGCTTGTGTTCTGTAAATAGTATGTAAACTTCATGGTCAGATTTGGCCCTGGTAGAGGCCATAAACTCTTGATTTCTCCTGCTTCTGTTCAGTGAGCCCAGGGAGTACTCCTGGCTAGGTGAGGATTGTAGAACCTTAGCCTCAGTGGCTAGCTGGGAACCTATCCACTCACTGGCCCCCAGCGCTGCTCCTGGATTGCACTCAGAAAATCTGTAGTGCAGAACATGTAGTACACTTTCATGATCGGGAATGGATGGCACCTAGAAAGGAAATAATGAAGTCTGCAGTGGCTGCCATATGGTTTCAAAATAAATGACTCAACGGTATATGCTGTCAGTGACCATTAAACATGAATCAAACTATAAAACGCCAAAATGGCTACCTATAGAGATGTTCTAATTCCTTCAGAAAAGTGCTTTCTCCTGAATAAACTCAGTTAATCTCGTCATTATTGTTTGTATTCCCTCGGTGTATATAAGTTATGTGCAAAATTGGACCTCAGTTTGACAGGAATTAATTTATGAATCCATAAAGTTGTTGTTGTTTTTAGAAAGGAATTATTCTGCAAGACAAACAAACAAAACTCCATAGAAAAAGCAAGCCATGAAGGCATACTGTGATTATTCTACTCAGCCTCAATGTGTTAATAATGTCCTCTATGTATACATTATACTTTTAAGAATTCTAGTTCAGCATAAATTGGCAATGGGAAATGGTATGTTGCTAACAAGCTCCTTTTCTGTTGAAGATTTGGCATGCACGGTGTTCCGATGATGAAAGAAAATGTTTAATTGGTCAGAACCAGGAAAATGAAGACAGGAGGTCCATCTTGCCGCTGAAAGTCAAATGACTAAAAGTCACAGATAGGAATTACACAGTTAAGAGAGTTGTATCCTTGCTCATTTTCTTAAGAATGTGTAATTAATGGCTTCTTGAGAATTTAAGCAGGTGTCATACATTGATTTAAATGTCCTTTTGTTGAGAAATCTATTATTGAGCAGCACGTAACAAATGAGGAGATAGGGAGAACCAGACCTCTAATTAACAAACCAAGGATCCGTCAGTAACTCCTTCCTTGATTCTTGCTTCATTTTCTCTTTTATGTAACTCGTGGTTCACATCATTTCATCTTCTTTATTAGTAATCTCGTTTCATGTCACTTCTCTATGATTTAGCGGGACTCTGCCTCCGGGGAAAGAGAAAGAAGCCACTGGGTATTGTTAGTTTTTGTGGCTTGGTCACAAAAGAGTTTCTTTCATTCTCTCTGCTCCTGGGAATGTGCTTTTCCACAAGGTTTGGTCCCTGGCTTCCTTGTTCTGCACCTGCTAGAGGGGCAGGGGTCTCCTCCACGGCCCTGGCATCAACTGCCTTCCATTTACTGATGACACTCAGACCTTGCTGTCTAGCTGAGACTTCCTAACGCATCCCTATCTGCAGTCATAACACACTGTGAAGACAACATGCCACCTCCCAAGGTCTCCATCCCCCTAAACCCCCATGGATGACACCACTATCCATGGTGCTAGCAGTCGAGGAGTTGCCCACCCCCCAACATCCCGTCAGTCACAGTCATCCCACCACCTTTACCTGCCCGGTTCTCTCCCATCCCCATTCCTGCTGCCCCAGGCAATGCACGTCTCTCGTCATCTCTGCCCTGAGCCACTGGACAGCCCCTCCCTGTTCTGGGCCCCGCACCTCATCTCCACAGAAGCCCTAACCCCCAGTACTTCAGAATGTGACTCTCCCTGCAAGTAAAGGCTTTAAGGAGGTAACTCAGTTGAAATGGAGTCATTAGGGAGGCCCTGCTGTAATATGGTTGGTGTCCTTACGAGAAGAGGGGAATAGGACACAAATAAAATAGTGGGATGACCATGGGAAGACACAGTGGGAAGGTGGCCATCTGCATGGTAAAGAGAGAAGCCTTAGAAGAAACTAAGCCTGCCAATACCTTGACCTTGGACTCGTAGCCTCTAGAACTTTGAGAAAATTAAATATCTGTAGTTTATGCTACCCAGTCTACGGTGTTTTGTTGTGGTGGCACCAACAAATCTGTACATCCTAACTGGTCTGTCACTAGTCTCGTCCCATCCATCCTCTTCTCAGTGAGGCCAGAGCAGGCTGTCCTCAGTTGAGGGGCTCAGCCTGGTGGCACCTCAAAGTCACCGGGGAGTTTAAAGAGCAGCCCTGCTCCAGCTTCACCCAATAGTCTTGGGGAGGTCACAGCCTGGGGGTCCAGGGCACTCATGGGTATGTGTTTACAGTTGACCTTTGAACAATGTAAGGGTTTGGGGCCCCAATCCCCCCCGACATATTTAAAAGTCCACGTATAACCTTTGACACTCCCAAACCTCAACAGCCTCCTGTTCACCAGAAGCCTTACAGATAACATAAACAGTCCATTCACACATATTTTGTATGTTACATGTGTTATATGCTGTATTCTGACAGTAAGGTAAGCTAGAGGAAAAGTGTTACTAAGAAAATCATAAAGAACGTATATTCATAGTACCATATTTATTGAAAAATATATGCATGTAGGTGGGCCTCTGCAGTTCCAACTGGTGTGCTTCAAGCGTGTTTAGAAAGCTCAGATGCTTGTAATGCGCAGCCAGAGCGGAGACATCATCTGCTCCTCCAGATTTCCTATTGCAGGGGGACTGTGGTACTGAGGGTACACCTGTGATTGCCCTTAGGGTGGGCGCTGGGGACAGGGTGCCAGAGCTGGCTTCCGCAGGAGATGTAGGCTCCCCGACACAGGCTCCTTGTCCGTTCACATCAGTGACCCCAATGCCGAGCACTGTGCTTGACACACAGTTGGCACCTAGGGTTTGCCGATGGGGTGACAGATGGGGTAAGAGTGCGGCGCATCCTGTGATGAACGTGGAGTCATTACACTGCCTTGTCGCCTCTCTGGTGCTATCTGATGCGACCGGTATTCAGTGGCCCGTGAGCACCTGGAGTTCTAGGCTCCTTTCACGTGGAGCCTTTCTGCGTGGCATCCCCCATTGGGAAATCTCGGGAACTTATCCTTATGGGGCCCAGCATTGCAGCTGACTATAAACACCTCGTGAGGCAGGTATGTACCGGCAGTTCCCCCGGGCCTTGCGGGAAGTTAGCGGAGGTCAACAGGTTGGTGGGCTCCTGAGCTCCCGGGGGCTGGCTGAGCCACTGTATCCCACAACTGCAGAGAATATAGATGCTCGGGAACATGCGAGCTCCCCACTTGCAAAGTCGGAGGGGCCTTCAGATTCCTGCCGCATGTTCCTTCCTCTCTCTTCATCTAGTTTATCTCTGTCTCCTTCTGCTTCTCTCTGCCCTCCACTTCTCTCTCGAATGTTTCCCTTGCTCTGTGTCTTTTCTCTCTCTCCTCCTCTCGACCTGCCTGTCGTCCCCAACCCCTGCCAACACTCCCCTCTGCCCTGTCTGTGCCCTGCTCTGTGCTCGATGGCAGATAGCTGAGATGGTGTGAGCACAGCCCTTTCAGCCTACAGGCTGAGCAGAGGGAAAGCCACAGTGTGGCTTCCTCCTCTGACACCAGATGTGGGGGGCTCTGAGGATGGCACAGTCTCCAGACATGGGGCCTTCTCTGACCTGGTCAGTGGTACAGGATCCAAACTGTTTGTTCTAGAGACCTTGATTTATAACACAGCAACAAAAAATACCCCTCAGGAGCTGCAGAAGTCCTAGCACTGGTCAGGGTGGGGCCTCTTGATCCCTGCCCCCCCTCTACCTAGCTCTGGCCCCCCACCCCCACCCTGCCCTGTCATTTCTGCATGCCACAGCTTCCTGACTTAGCCGTGTTTCCATCTGAAGAATTGTTCTCTGGTCACAAAATATGGTGCGAATGAATGAACCACCGGGCGTTGCTTCCTTGTAGGGGTTGTTCCTTCATCGGATGTCCGTGTAGGTGGTGGGCCTTCATAGAAGGCCCCAGGCATGTAGTTCTGATGTGGTGCTAGTGGCTGCCATAGTGATCCCATACTATGGAAAAGCAAGCAGCTGAGGTGTGGCCTCAGGGCCAGATTTGCCTGGGTTTGGGTCTCAGGTCTGCTCTTCGCTGGGTGTGAAATCTCAGGCAGTTTTCCTCACCTCTGTCTCTGTACAGCTTTCACTGATTGTGCACACCTCACCTGGTCATTAGAGCTTGGATAAGTTAGTCTGCATGAGGTGTGCCTCGTGAGCCCAGCACAGGGTGTGAGCTCTGAACTGTTTCCGGCCCCACTGCTCCCTCCTCAGATTCTGTTTCTTCCAACTTCTAAAGCATTAAATTCTCTCAGGTAGACCGTCCCCGCAATGGAAGGCTGAGAGCTGCACAGACCCGCAAAACCAACAGGAGGGCGGGTGTTCTAAACTGTGGTCAGCCTTTTACGTGTTAGAGTGAACTAAGGAGCAAATAAATGACGAGTTCCCTTACCGAGAGCTTGGCATACACCATCCACTCTGCAAAGCTCTTTTCTAAACCATCTCGTTTCATCTTCACACAACTCTGTGAGGTTAGTTCCCGTTTTACAAGGGAGGCGACTGAGACTCAGAGAAGCTAAAGAACTGTACAAGGTCACACAGCCAATGAGTCATGGGGCCTCCGTTTGAACTTAGGCCTTTCTAATTCTTCATATTATAAAAAATAATGGCTGATAACTTGAGGGCTTTTGATATGGCAAGTACCATGCTAAGCTCCAGTTTATGGATATAGAGACTGAGTCTCAGATAAGTAAAGTTAGTGGCCCAAGGCTCATGGATAGTTAGTGGTAAGTTAGAGTGACCCTGGGTCTGATGTGAAAGGTTGTGCTCTTAATGGCCCTGTTCTGCTGCAAAGCTTGATGGTGCCACTCAGGGGAGCAGGAGGGGCTAGGCCAGGAGCCAGTGATACAAAGGACAGAAGTGTTCCTTCGTTTCAGAATAATGCACAGCTACCCAGGTCCCCCCGGAAACAAGACCTTTGCCAAGAACCTCCTCATGACACTATTTGAATTTACTATGTCTCAGAGAAGACAATGGAACAGATTGTTGATGATGAACAAAAGAACAGTCTACCATTTGCTGCTTTTCAGATGTATGAGTCCTTCTCTGGTGGTGAGGCCCATGGGCTCCCTTGTCAGCCAGCCCGAGTTTGACTCCTGTTTGAAGACCTAAATATACGATCTTGGATAAATTACTTAACTTCTGAGCTTCAGTTTCTACATCAGTGAAATGGGAATATTGACAGTGATACTCTTACAAGGTTGCAAAGAGTCAATGAGTCAGTCTTGGGCAAATCAATTAGACCAGCGATATATCAGGAGTGAAATATCAGTGATGTATCTTATCAGGATATATCAGTGACATACCATCACCGCCAGAGAGTGGCAGAAACACCTGAGAGTTCATCCTTGCAGAGTAGGAAGTCCCAGGACAAGGTTAAAGAAAAAGAAACAAAGAGGAGAAGAAAAACAACCCAAAATCAAAATACGCAGGTTGTCCTGTTGAAAAAAAATTTCTAGGTGGGAATTCCATTATTTGCACAGCTCAAACTTCAGCCCAATTCCAGGCTCCTCACAGACAGTAGAGTGTCCCCTGGAGTTTGAGCTGGAATTCCAGCCCACTGGCCATGCACTTGTGAGAGTGTGTGGATTCTAGGGCCTTCTTTGCTAGAGGGCAACACTTTGGGGAGCCGGAAAGTGTTCTGTCTTCGGAGTTTAGCCAGCCTGGTTTCAGGGGGTGCTCTACATTGGAACCGTGAGCTGATGGTTTCACCTTTGGGACCTCAGTTTCTTTGCCTATAAATCGAGGACAGTGATATTTGGGTCACAGCCATTGGTGAGGAGGAAGTAAGAAAAAAAAATTTTAGCTACCTGGCACAGAGATGGTTTCTGTAAAAGGTAGTGGGTGTCATTATTCGAATTGTTGCTATTCGCTTGGTGGCATCCCCAGGTGAGATACCTGCTAGTGCTGAGCCCCAGCACCATCCCTACTTCCAGCCCCCCAGGCCCCAGGAAGGGGCCCATGGCTCTGCGCAGCCACAACAGTCTCAGGAATGGGGCTGCAGGCTAGAGTTTGTCAATATAAGGACTTTTCTTAACTAAGAAACAAAGAGGGTCAGAAGGGAAATCAGGCCTGGCTCCTCGTTCTCTGAGGCTTCTTTCCCAAACTCATGCAGATCCAATTTTTTCACCATCTGCCCGTGGCATGTGCAGGGCGTGGGAAGCCATTTCCAGTACCCCTCATGGCATTGTTAAATAGAGTTCATTATGTTTAAGGAGAGACCGTGAAACAACAGAACTGGTCTCTTGATGAACAGCCAAAATTTACACATCAGAATGAGTCTGATTTTCTTCAGAGGAGTCAGATACCTCAGAGGCTGTGCGCCAATTCAAAACATTTTGTGAACTCTCCCTTCGGGTTCATCCTTAGAGCCTCTAGCAGTTCTTGCTTGCATCCTCAGAGGGAACATGCCCTCTTTTTTTTACAGGGTATATTTAATTTTTGGAAATAGCCAAAAGATATTTGAAGCTGAGCCCACTAAATAAAAAGGGTTAGTCATGCAGGATAATAACACTTAGGGATAAAAAACTCCCAAAAACAAAAACAAGGTTATACTTAGAAAATATTGATTTACCTTCTTGATGCTGTGTGGAACCTGGCCCTGAAATCAGTAGCATGAAAGTGGTCTTCTGAACAAGCTTGAGCAGCAGAAGCACATGTAGAAGAAATGTTGCCCTCCCAGGGCAAAGGCTTTGAGAGGAACAAAAATGCTCATTTAGATAGATGAGATGTGATACATTCATTTAAGAAGAATCTGATCTCGTGGCATTGTGAACACATCTCCTATTTCAATTATTCATGTAGTTTTTAACTTGAGCAGTTGCTAGTTTAAGAATAACATCCTGGTTCTTGGATGCCCAAATCATTTGGATATTTCCTTCCTCCCCCTCCTTCCCTTTCCTTCCTTCTTCCCTCCCTCCTTGTCTTCCTTCCTTCTTTCCTTTCCAGGCGTATGTTGAAACTATTAGACTGAAGGATGATGAAACACTCAAGGTACAGACCAAAGAGGATGGGGATGTCTTTATGTGGTTGAAGCATGAAGCTACCCGAGGCAATGCGGCAGCTCAGGTAAAAATGTGGTCCACTCTTCTGGGGAAGCCTGTCAGTTATAATAGTCCAGGTTCTGCCATGTAACAAAATATCCCAAACCTGACTGGCTTAAAACAACGCAGGTTAGTTTTTTACCCCCGCTACCTGTCTGGGGGGTGAGCATGCGCTGTACTCTCGTAGACCCCTACCAACAGAGCTAACGGGGGCTTGGCTGCAGCACAGGTTCCCACAGCCATGGCAGCAAGATTCTGCTCAGAAGTGATACAAGCCATCTTTTACTGGTCAACACAAGTCATGTAGTCTCTCTTGACCTCGAGGTAGTCCTGCCTTGCACCCAGAAGGAGAGAGAGCTGCAAGGTTTGTAATCTGTCCTAAAAACTACCATCAGCATTTTAGGGCATTGATAGAAATCAAAGAAGCATCTTGGATTTGCAGAAGAGATTAGATGGGTATCAAGAAGAAAGCCATGAATTCAGCCAGGAGAATGACAGATACCAGGTGTAGCATGGCCAGCAGACCAACCTTGGCTCTGGAACATGCCTTGTTTCTTGGATGGATTTTTCTGAGGCACAAGGAAGGGCAGAAAGCTGGAAGAACTTTCTCTCTCTGACTTCTTGCCTTGATTACACTAAGAAGAGAAACCCTTGATGGGAACCAGCTAAGGCAGACTACCCCGGGAGGGAGAAAGCTTTCTTCCCAAAGAATGGCCTTAGTTTTTGCTTCATGCTTCTAGTGAGCATACAGTGTGGGGAAGGGCCTCTGGGTCTGCTAAGCAGGAAGAAGCCCAGAGATGGGAAAAAGAAAGAAAACGAAAAGACAAGTGCATTCATAAGCAAACGTTTCAGAGACCTTTTAGTAATGGGTCTCCTGCCCATCTGTGCTGATCTTCTTAACATGTCAGGAGATATTTTGCTGGCAGTGATAAGTACTTGAGTAAGGGGTAGAAAGAAAAGGAGATGAAAGAAGGAGAAAAGAAGAAGAACCATAAGGAGTCAGAATGGGGCCAGAATGTTAACAAACATTTCTTTGGCTCCCTTCTTGGGCATCCGTCCCCAGCCTGCAGTCTTTCTAGTGCAGGAAGAAATTCTAGTGCATATGGTCAGAGTCATTTCCTGGGTATTCCAGAGCTTGTATGGACTTTCCTGCCTTCATTCAGCAAATCTGTGTTGAGTAGCTTCCAGGGCCTTCTACTGAGCCTTGCTGAGTGGGGGCCGAGGGGAGAAAGGCAGACAAATCACATCGTGAGGTTCTGATCCCCAGACAGCTCCCAGCCTTGAGTGTCATGGTCGAAGGAGCCATGTGGACAAATGCCGAGGTAGGAGGAGATGAGTACATTCTGATACGGATGTGCACAGGCCTCCAGGCCACGCATGAGGCTAAGGGGACAGCATGCACCTTCCAAGAGAAAGTGGCTTTGGAGACCATCATTGTTGACCAAGTTCCATCCTGCTCTGGCCCTGGCTGTAGTAGACTGACGCATGTTCATGTGCAGACCTGCATCATTTCCCACGGGCTGAGGACTTGTATTTACACAAGTTCACCTTTCCGGGCCCCAGCCCCCCGTTGGAAGGGGACACGTGTCTGCCTAATTCCTGGTTCTTGATATGAAAGCATTTTGAGCTAGGTTTGTCCTTCCACCTTTTAAAGCCTTATGTTAAGCATTACACAAGAAAGTCATTATTCTAAATTTGCTGCTCTCTTGAAGCAACGATTGGCCCAGATGCTGTTCTGGGGTCAGCAAGGTGTGGCCAAGAATCCCGAGGCGGCGATCGAGTGGTATGCCAAGGGCGCCCTGGAGACCGAGGACCCCGCGTTAATATATGACTATGCCATTGTGTTGTTCAAGGTAAGAGTCCCTCAATTTGGGCTGAAATTATGCCGTTCTTATCAGGCTTCCGGAAGGGTGTCCCATGGGTGTGCAGGCAAACAAGGAGTCCGTAACTGGAGAAACTCAACATATGCTTCTGTCACTCTTGATGGAAAGGGATATTTGCTGAGAAGGCAGAGTCAGAAACAGTCCCCTGGTCTCATTTTTAATCATTAGTCTTACGTCTGGCACCTAGATTCTCTTTGCTTTTGCAAGAACCGTCTGAGGAAGGACCCCTGTTTTATGGATTTGAAAAATGGCCACCAGCCCCCGGAGGTACTGCAAGTTGTCATTGAATTACAGCTTAACCCAAGTGCCCATTTGGACTGGCTCCCTATAGTCTGGTTGGTCAAAACAAAGATCTGGTTTTAAGCCAACAGGAAAATGGGGGGATAGGTTAAATGGGGGACGTGTTGAAAGAGCATTAGCCCAGGAGACAGAGAAGGGAATTCAAGTCCCTCCTCCCCGATCGTCAGTTCTGTGTCCTTGGAGTTATTTGATCTCACGGGACAATGGTAATGACCAGAGATTGAAAGAGATAACAATGAATGGGCTTCAAGAAATATAAAATATCGTCTTACCGGAAATCCTCCTTGTTTGCACTGGTGGAGCATTTACTCCGTGATTTACATGTATTAATACATTTAGGCCTCACCCCCACCTTGTGAGGTGGGCAAGCAGATGCATGCTCGCTGTTTGTATATGTGGTAACAGGGGCAGAGAAAGTTTTTTTTAACTTGCCCAAGATCACACAGTTGGTGCATTTGAGAGATCTGGGACTGGGATCCAGACAGTTTGGCTTCAGAGTCTGTGTTCTTCACCCCCAAACACAAGACATCACCCCACCAGCCTTGGAAAAGCAAAAATCCTGTTGTTTCTGGTAAGGAAGCCCTTGGGCCCATGTCATGCCCAAAGAAAGCAGCTGTCCTCAGATAGCAAGTGTCTTCAAATGAGGACAAGAGTCACGTGGCCAGGTCCAACTTCAGAACCACCGCTGTGGCCACTTGCTGATTAACAGCCATGACTTTGCTCCCTTCCTAAGCCTCTACGGCCTTAAAACCTGTTGGATCACACAGTTTCCAAATTCAGGGTCTGGACTTTTCCTTTTTCCGTTGTCAGGACATAGAAATGGTTTGACTCCTGGCCATATGGCCAATGCATCCATGTGTTCACCAATAAACACCCCTTCTGGGCTGACAAAACGCCAGGCTCTGCTAGAGGGAGGGATAGATGGATGTGTGTGCCATGCCCCCGACCTCAAGGGGCTCGTGCAGTGGTGGGGAGGGGAGGCACAGAGGGGCACCACCCGCCAGTGTTGGGGCTGGCCCCTGTCAAAGTGCAGAGAAGATAACAGCATGAATCAGACATTGCTTCTGCCCACCAGGAGCTCACCATCTAGAGGGAGAGGCAAATATAGGAATAAATGGCTGTGAATAACCCCGTGCAGGAAAACGAGCCTCCCAGAGGTGAAGGACACGCATGTGCTTTGGAGCTCTGTGTGGGCACTTGAGGCACACCGTATGATGGCGCCATGGTGGCTTCCCGTCTTGCGTCCACATGAGGACGGAACTTTGACTTTTATCGCGGCAGCTTTTTTCCATGAATTCACCCAGTGGACATTACTGAGCACTTACTACGTACCAGGACTGCACATTTCCATGACTTCACAACTTCCAGTACAAGTCAGATTTGGGCCCTAGTGCAGAGGGCCTTTGTGCAAGGAATTATCCCACTTAGGTTTACATAACAAATATTCTGGAAAATGCTTAGTGCCTAGAAATCAGAGTCCCTGAATTCTAGTCACCGATCTAACTGTGAGGCTTTGGGTAAGTCATCCTCCGGTTTTATTCCTTCAAAGCCAAGTTAGTGAAGAGAAACCTTGAGTTCCACCAGGTTCTAACATTCTGTTGTCCTGTTCTTTCTGACGCTTTTCCAGAAGTCCAAAAAGGTGGTTCTATGGCCCCATCCAGTTATCCCTAGTGGCCTCCACGTCCTTTTTCCTTTTCTCTTCCTCTCTATTAAAGGAAGTAATGTTGCATTTCTGAAAAAAAATTTTCATCTTCAACTTTGCTTCAGCTCATCAGCTTCATTAAATAGGTAACTTCAAGGGTAGGAGAGACTTGGTGTAGATAATGTCACTTTTAGTTGGATTCACAGTTTTATTTGGGGTTCTGAAGAATAGAGATAAACACATCCTTCACATTTTCTGTAAGGAGGTTATGAATCATCACATGTTCTCAGCACGGAATGGGAACGCACAGGAGGAAGGAGAGCATTCTAGTTACAAGCTTGGACTCTAGAGCCTGCCTTCCCGGGTTCAAATCCTGCCGTTGTGTCTCACTCACTGTGTGACTCTGGGCAAGGGCTGGGAAGGGAATGCTAACAGCATCTTCCTTCGGGTGAGGCTTAGATTTGGGAGTGCGGGGTGCACTTTAACTAACACAGGGTTTTTTGCTTCTGCCTTGGTCTACAGAGTTAAAAGCTATGTTCCTTGCAAAGTCTCCCCACCCCCGCCCACAACATTATATCACATGTGACCCCATCAACCACTTTATCTGTGGCCAGGAAGGCTCCACGGGGCTCATACCATGTGTTTCTCAACACAGACGCTAGGCGAGTTTGGTAGCGCCGATGGTCTTCATCCAGCTCCCCTTGCCCCCGTCTTCATTGTGGGTCCCGTGGTGGGAGAGATCTTGAGGCCGTCTCCCGCCCTACCCTCAGACCTGCCGCTTCTCCACGCAGGCCTGCAAACCCCTCAGTGTGGTCCCACAAAGTGCCTCCCTTGTAGCGAGAACACCAGAGCCATTTCTCTCTGTAGCACTGCTCAAGCCACCTCTGCTGGAAAAACTTTATTTTGCAGTAAGAACCATGTCCGCTTTTGTAAGCATCTGAGGTGATGGAGGCCAAGGGGTCCTGTCTCCTTCACAGCTGGCTCTGGAGCTGGTCCGCCCTGGGGACTCCCGGGAGGACCCAGGAAGGCTGCATAGGACAACCTCATAACTTTTCACTGTCCATCGCAGATCAAGTGCTATATCAGGCTCGCAAATGAGGCCATCCGCAGGGAAAGGCATCCAGGATGACCAAAGTCATTTAATTGTTCTTCAGGGCTTCTCCTGTCCATCCACAGGAATGTGATTCACTCGGTGATGATGGGGGCTTTGTACGGATGCTGAGGTGGCAAGGGAGATCTGCTCGCTCCATAATAGTGATGATGATGAGGAGGAGGAGGGTGGTAGAAGGGCTCTGCATATAGAAACCTTGAAGATAAGGCTTTTAATGAAGAAGGCTTGGGTTTTCTTTTTTAAGTATTTTATGCGGAGCACAGATACACCTGTGAGATGTTTCCAAGTGTGCCCTGTGTTTATTTTCTTCATACTCATTGCTGTTTATCATTGTTTAGGGTCAAGGAGTAAAAAAGAACAGACGGCTTGCTTTGGAGCTGATGAAGAAAGCGGCTTCCAAGGTAACACTTTTGCATATTGTCAGAGGGAAACATTTGCGCCACACACACCCACACGCTCACAACTCTGCGAGAGTGAATGGCCAGCCTGCGGCCCGGCCCTGTGGAAAACGCAGCGGGAGGGAGGGTCGCTGCTGCCATCGTGGTGATTAGTCACTCCAGGGCCGCAAGACAGAAACCCGCCACAATGGGGACGGCAGAATTCAAAAGCTAATTCACCTTCCAGTCAATAGAATGCAGGCCGATTTTGTTTGAAGGCTAAAATTATAATCACAGGCTGCCCTGATAATAAGCAGTGAGGGGAGCGGGGCTCCTTGGAATTGAACGGCTATGTAGACTTGCCATTGAATTAGGGAAACCAAATGCCTAATGCCTTTAAAGGTTAACCCTCTCGTGTCCAGTGCCCATGTCCTGCCCGTGCTTTAACAATGGGGTTGTTTATCAAGTTGATGGCCAGGTTAAAAATTGTTTTGGTCACTATTTACTCGAAAATGTTGTCGTCAAGTTAGCCGGTTTCACGATAGCACTACAAGATGGAGGTTAAATATTGCTGGGGGTGTGTGTGCAACACGTGACATGCACTCCCACGCAAGCAAGCACACTCACAGATGCATGTGGGCCGATCTGCAAATAAATTCGTAGAAACCACTCTAATTCTACAACCTTGATGGAATCCTTCAGAACCTTTCTGGCTCGTGAAAGAGCCTCCTTCCCCAGGGCTGCTAATATTTGCCTGATCAACAAAGACTCCTCAAGCACCCATGCTGATTTTCCCCCCCTCATCTTCCCTTGAGAAGTTCAGAGTCTCTTTGTGTGTGTGTGTAGAACAGGGGGTTGGAGCATCGAGTCAGAGAGCCGAGAGGCTTTCCGTCCACCTTGGTGGTGTCACGAGGGCACGTGACCCAAAGAAGGGAGCCCATTGAAGAGCACACCAGCTCCTGCCCCCCTCACAAATTAAAGGGCAGAAGTAGAGAGGCAGTTTAACGGTGGTCCTTGAAGGCATTCAGTCCAAAGCATCCTAAAATAGGGCAGTGATGGCGTGCCCTGGCAGATGTGAAATTTGTATCTCTTTCGCCATCCTTAGTGGTGAGCTGATGTCCAATGTGCTTTGTTTTGAAAGGATTCGGAGCAGAGCTTAGTTGAGGGTTGAGAAATGCTGTGATACGGCCTGGAGTCATCCTTAAAGGTGTGATGTGATTCTCACTCCTTCGTGCGGCAAGGGATGTTGAAGCCCTGCTCTTTACCAGTCTTTATCAGGCACCGTAGGGAAGGTCCCATGCAGTCTGGTGTTTGGGATGAGTGAAAAGTCATTTGGGAGCAGATCTGGTGTTTGAGCTGTACGTATCCAGAGCGGAGTATGAACAGGAAGCGAGAAGACGGGATTTCTGGTGGGCCTGTAAGTGCGATTCCCCATGGAGTTCTGCAGATGTTTTGAGAGATGGCAGGTGCATTTGAATAAGCTGCTGGCCTCTGGCTTTGCAGCAGAAGTCACTGTGATGGGTACATTCCATAGGCTTGTTCCAAAGCTGGTTCTTGCCACTTTCTCGTACGGCCTGCTCTGTTACGTGATCGAAAGGCATCCTGCCAGACTTGCCAGGGGCCCACCATGCCCCTGGTACAGTGTGCGGCTCGGGAGGAAGGCTTCTATGACTCGGTCCATGGCACTGACACCCTTCCCGATGTCAGCTGGCTTGGGGGCCTGAAGATCTGAACCCTACTCTCCATCTTCGGGGTGTAAGAATTGGATTCCATCTTGTTTAGCACCAGCATGCAAAACATGGCTTTCATTCATTTGTCAACTTTTGATTGAACACCTACTCTGTGGCAAGCACTAATACAGGTACTTGGGACACAAAGCAAAGATGCCTGCCCTCATGGAGCATCTATCTTATTTTATTATTTTTTTTAAAGATTCTATTTAATCTTTTTGAGAGAGAGTGAAAGCAAGAGAGATCACAGAGCTCCAGAGAGGGAGAAGCAGACTCCCCAGCTGAGCAGGGAGCCCCAAGCTCCCTAGGATCATGACCTGAGCTGAAGGCAGATGCTTAATGACTGAACCATCCAGGCACCCCAGAGCTTCTAGTTCAATGGGCTTTGTTAGTTGCTTTCCCTCTGGTCTTTCTGGCACCTGGAATGCAACAGAGGTCTAGGAAATGTAGCTTTTAGTATTCATTGCGGATGGAAAAGGCTCAGCCTGGGATCTTGGCATCTGTTCTCAAGGGACAGCCATCCTTCGCTGGTGATAGGTGGTGAAACTTAGATTCTGATTTAACAAGTCTTACAGATGTAAGGCACTGTTCAACCCTTGGATCCTCTCCCCCTGCTTCTTCATGGGTTGGCGGGTCGGGCAGAAAGGCAGGTATGAGAACCCTGTACACCCGCATCTACACACGGTGTCTCACTGCGGGGCCGGAGCCTCCTTCCACAGCACTCACACCCCTGCAGGGCTTCCGAGCCCTCCACAACCAAGCTGCAGACCCTGCGACCCAGCAATTGCATTACTGGGTATTTACCCCTAAACATACAAACGTAGTGATCCGAAGGGGCACACGCACCCCAGTGTTTATAGCTGCAATGTCCACAATAGCCAAACTATGGAAATAACCTAGCTGTCCATCAACAGATGAAGGGATAAAGAAGAGGCGATGCACACACACACACACACACACACACACACACACACACGGAATGCTATGCAGCCGTCAAAAAAATGATCTTGCTATTTACAATGACATGGATGGAAGTAGGGGGCATTATGCTAAGCAAATAAATCAGAGAAAGACAATTATCATATGATCTCTCTAATATAAGGAATCTGAGGGGCAGGGTGGGGGGCTCTCCAGACAGAGGGAAAGAATGAAACAAGACAGGACCAGGAAGGAAGACAAACTGTAAGAGACTCTTAATCTCAGGAAACAAACTGAAGATTGCAGGAGGGGAGCGGGTGGGAGGGATGGGGCGGCTGGGTGATGGACACTGGAGAGGGTATGTGCTATGGGGAGTGCTGTGAATTGTGTAAGACTGATAATTTACAGACCTTTATGTACATTTATAGGTTGAAACGAATGTACATTATAGGTTAATAAAAATAAATAAAATAATATTTTAATTAAAAGAAACACAACGAGCTGTGGGCTGCCCTATAGAAGCACGGGGGAGCAGCTGGGGAAAGAGCAGTTGATGGGATGAAAGCAGCAAGCACAGGGAGGCCCCAAACCCCATTTGCATGAAGCACTTCCTGGGTACCAGCCCCAGGTCTACGCACAGTTTTAAAGCCCTCCTCCCAGAGATTTCTCGGTGGCTCAGTTCACGAAGAATCTGCCTTTGGCTTATGTCATGATCCCAGGGTCCCACATAGGGCTCCTTGCTCAGCAGCGAGCTTGCTTCTTCCTCTGCTGGCCGCTCCCCTGTTTATGCACTTGCATTCTCTCTTTCTCTCTGACAAATAAATGAAATCTTTTTTTTTAAAAAAAAAAGCCTCTCCCATCCCCACCTGCCTCCCCCTCTGCCTTTGCCCTCCCTCCCCCGACTCTGCTGTCTCTAGCTGTCAGGACTGGGACTCTCAGTAGCCTCAAAGCCCCTGTGCTTTGCAAATAAGCTGTTGCAGCTGCTCCCCTCAGAGAATTTGTTGGTGTTCAGGGCAGAGTAATCACCAAATGTGCAGGCGGGTCACCTAGAAACTCTCCAGCCGGGAGGTTTGTCAGGCCTCCTCTTGGAGGTGAGCCTCATGGGTTGCAAGGTCCCTGTTGATCCTGCGGGGCAATAAGAGGCCTTTAGGAGACAAGTGCGTGGAGGAAAAGCCCTCAGGAGCCGTGCCAGGATCTGGGGGCAGCATGACTGAGGAGCTGGAAGGCAGGAACCCCAGCAGGAGCTGGGTGACGTCCACCCGGGGGGAAGGCCCTGAGCAGACTCATGGTTTTTCACCCTTATCTTGTCTTTAATGCCATCTGCCCCCAGAAAGAGATGGGAAAGTTTTTGCTCAGACCCAGGCAGAGTGCTTTCCCAACAATTGATTTTCTTAAGGTTTCACTTAAAAAAGGGGGAAAAAAAAGTAATTTCTTTTCGTTGTTCTAAAATCCAGGGATTGCATCAGGCAGTCAATGGCTTGGGATGGTATTACCACAAATTTAAGAAAAACTACGCCAAAGCAGCAAAGTACTGGTTAAAAGCAGAAGAAATGGGGAATCCGGATGCGTCGTACAACCTTGGAGTCCTGTATTTGGATGGCATTTTCCCGGGAATTCCTGAAAGGAATCAAGTAAGACTTGAGACCAGCTGTGCGGCGGTCACTGACTGGTCTGCCGTGTGCCCAGCCTGGATGAGGCCCCGTGGGTGGTGCGGACGCCACCCAAGACACACACCCTGTCCTCAAGCAACTCAGGGGTCCACTTAGGAAGATAAGATAGCAAATGGCAAAGAATGGCACATAGTCAAGTGCCAAGTATGTGCTCGTTGCTATGACCCAAACAGTTCCTGACAGAGGGAACTGTGAAGACCAAAGCAGTCAGGAAGGCTTCATGGAGGAGGGAGACCTGAACTGGGGAGGAAGGGGAAGATGATACAAGATAGAATGAGTGAGAGGCAGTACAGAGACTGATCTCATTAGAAGCTAAGAGAGCTGGATCCAGATGGCTTTCCCTGATATGAGACCAGACTGAATAATAGTGAAAACACAGTGACAATCTTCAGTGCTTGCTAAGCACTTCCTCTGTGACGGAAACTCAGAAATACTTGACACGCACCCCATGTCACTCTATCTTCTGGAATAGCTGCTATCATCATATCCATTTTACAGAACAAACAATCAAGGCTCTGAGATCGTATGTAACTTACTCAGAGTCGTATAGTTAGTGAGGGCAGGGCAGGGATCCCTGCTCAAAATGGAAGCCCCTCATTATTACTAATATTATTGATGCTGGTAATTATTATTTGTGCACCATTATAGTCCACAGATTTCACTGAAAGCCCACCCTGGGCCAGGCACTCTTTCAGGCATTGGGGATACAGGAGGCTTACATATATCTGGGAGAAGAATATTACAGAAAGAGGAAAGAGCCAGGGCAAAAGCCCTAGAGGAAGGCAGGTTTGACATGCTCGAGAACAGCGGGGAAGCTGAAGCAGTAGGAGCAGGAAGCAGGGGAGGGGCGTAGGGGGGAGAGAAAGTTGGACAGGCAGATGCGCTGGTCATTTTGAGGTCTTAACCACTCCGAGGAAGATGAGAAACCACTGTGCAGTTTTGGACAGGGTAGTGAGGTGCTGTGTTTTAAAAGCCTCCCCCTGGATCCTAGCAAAGACCAGGATTAAAGAAGAGAAGAGGGAAGCAGGAGGTTAATGGATGGAATCCAAGTGAGAAAGGATGGGCGACCCCAGGAAGGAGACGGAAGTGTGGCTGGATTATGCATGTACTTTGAAGGTCAAGGTGACTGGGCTTGGTAATGGATTGAATGTGATGTGTGACAGGAAGAGAGGAGACAGGGTGACTCCAAACTGCTTGGCATTTTTCGAGGTAAAGCATGGAGGGGGCATTTTGTGGGCTGGGCCAGACTGAGGCAGCGGCAGGTCTCTGGGGGTAGGGAACTGGAAGATAATTTTTGTGAAGCACCGTGCTAAGCCTTGAGAGTCCATCTCATTTAATCCTTGAAACAGCCCTGCTCGGTACTATCCGAAGCCACATTCTTCAGTTGGAGAGATGAACTACCATGCACAAGGTCACACAGTGGGGAAGGAGCAGAGCTGGGCTTTAGACCCATGCTCGTCTGACTCCGAATCCCTTACATGGCAGCTGACCGCCTTGGAAGAATACTAACCAGCAGAACTTTCACCCTTCTAAATATTCGTCTTATTTTTCCCCTCTGCCTCTCTCTGCCTGTTTAAGAGGCTGTGTTTTATTTTATGCATTGCTAATATCTGATCACCCACCCACGTGTATGCCAGTGTGGATTTTTTACTGTCATATTCTAATTCTCACCTTCCTACGGGAGATGCAGTTTTGGCGCTTGAGTTTGAAGAAAGGTATTAAGCAAGGTTAGGAAAGCCAATACCTGAATTTTCACCCAGTGTGACTTCTGCTACATTCTTCTGTTTGGTTTACAGGGGTTACAGGATTGTAGCTATATGTTGTCTTATTTGTTTATTTGGTAAATTTCACAGAATAGCTTCCTGTCCAGGTTCTCACATCCAGAGGCCAGCTTCTGTGGTGGGCTGTGTTCCTAAAGCTTGGCTTCGTTTTCCTAAAGCTAGCAGAAGTGACAAGCTGGTGGAATAGCAGGGGGTGAGTGTCTCACCGTGTCAGCCGTGGTGAGACCAGCCGGGCCGGGAGGACGCCTCGCCAGTGACATGACCCTCTTTATCTCTCTACAGACTTTAGCCGGCGAATATTTCCATAAGGCCGCCCAGGGCGGGCACATCGAAGGAACCTTGTGGTGTTCTCTCTATTACATCACAGGAAACCTGGAGACTTTCCCTAGAGACCCCGAGAAGGCTGTCGTGTAAGAATCTGTCAGCTGTTATCTATGAAGGGAAAGCCATGTGCTTTATTCACTCTGCCCGAAAAGGCAGTGCCCGCTCTCTGTTTGCAATTTTGAATTTAATCTTTATTTTTACCAGTTATGCATGCCTAGCGTTTTGAAATCCACCTCATTTGACAAGGCGAAAATAAGTACATTTTAAAGGAAACCAAAAAATAATACTTTGATATGGGAAAAACGGGACATCTGCTATCTCACCTAGACTACTTCCTGCTGTCAAGAATAAGCCACTTTTGGTCTTTTCCTTATTTCTTTACTGTTTACTTCTCTCTTTCAACGACATGCTCACACTACTACTGTCTGTTGTTATTTTCATTACAGGCTTTGTCTAATGAAGGCCCTCTGCGAAAGAGAAAGATACAGTCCCCCTCATTCTGCCAGCGCCTGCTATCCCACACACCCACACTTCGCACCTTGTCCCATTTTCCCATAAATATATCATTATTTTGGTTAGATTAGTATCAGGGTGTCCATTATTAGGACTACGTGAGCGCGAGGCACAGCTGACCCATGTAATAGGCTATGACCACTTTTTCTTTCTTACAGTATTTTGTGTTCTGTGGAATAATAATTATACTTAATAGTTCTTCAGTTGCTTAGCTTTCTGCATGCTTATCATCTTTCATGTGCTTCAATCTCTGAATTCTCCCACAGTTGTCTAAATGTCTCCTCAGCATGTCCAAACCCACCAGGTATTCGATTCACTTAATCTCAGTGACATGTCTCCTGGAGTCTTTGCTCAGGACCGAGGTGTCCTCGTGAAATTAACTTTGTCATCACTGTGGGGGGTTCCTTTCCCTTCATCTCTGTCTTTTTGTGTCCTCTTTGCTGGGCCTTGTTTCTTCCTCTTTCTTGGTTTTACCTATGCTTCTGTAGAGCACATCCTATAGTAGCTTTCTAAAGAATAGTGAACCGGAGGTGCAGTTTTGAGGCCATGCAGATCTGAAACTGTTTTACAGAGCTTGGCAAACTAGGGCCCATAAATAACTAGGGCCCTTTGTTTTGTGTGGTCCCAAGAGCTAAGAAATGCTTTTTACATTTTTAAAGGGTTGTAAGACGAGCACACACACTAAGATGAATACAAGTAGAGACTATGTGTGGCTCACGAGGCTTTAAATATTTACTATCTTGCTTTTTACAGGAAAAAACCCCAAACTTTGCAGACCTCTGCTTGAGACCACCCTCATACCAGTAGTCTGACTTTACAAAAGGTTTTGTTTCATAAGACATTTGAGAGCACATCCAACCAGACCTGACCTGAGCTCAGTGATAAAACTTGACCTAGACAGACTTGAAGCTTTTTTTTTTTTTTTTTAAAGATTTTTATTTATTTGACAGAGAGAAACACAGCCAGAGAGGGAACACAAGCAGGGGGAGCGAGAGAGGGAGAAGCAGGCCTCCCGCCGAGCAGGGAGCCCGATGTGGGACTCGATCCCGGGTCTCCGGGATCATGACCTGAGCCGAAGGCAGTCGCTTAACCAACTGAGCCACCCAGGCGCCCCGAAGCTTTTTATCAATAGTAGTTAAGATGGTTGGTGTGAGCATTCATATGTTTCATGAATTTTTCTATTGTCATTGATTTCTAGCTTAATTCTACTGCAATCAAAGAATGCATTCTGAATGACTTCAGTCCTTTGGAATTTGTTGAGGCTTTCTTTGTGACAAGATAATGGTCAATTTGGCCACACCTGCTTTTTTTGTTTGTCATAGTTTTTTTTTTTTGTCAGAGTTATATCTTGTTCTTGCCTTTACTTTTAATCTTTTCTTCTTTTAATTTTAATATGTGTCTCTTCTAAGCAGCAAATAATTGAGTTCTTTGTACTTTTTATTCAGTCTGACAAGTTTAATTTTTAATTGGTATATTTAGACCACTTACATTTAATGCAACTTACAGATATATTTTGTTTTAAATCTGCCATTTTACTATTTATTCCTTATTTGTCCCATCCATTCTTTGTGCTTGTTTCCCTTTTCTTAGCCTTCCTTTACATTAATCAAGTATTTTTTAAAAATTTTATTTCCCCTTTCCATTAGCTTGCTAGTTATATATCCTTGTAATAATCTTTTAGTGGTTGTTAAGTATAAAGATTACAACAGACCAGTTCATATTAGTATAAAAATTCTCCAGGATAAATTAGAGAACAGAAAAAAAAAAAAGTGGGGAAACCTTAAAATAAATCAGTAAATATGTTTTAATGGAAAGAGTACTAACTCTTGGTGAAGATGATCTCTTTTTGTATCGGCAGGTATTTGCAGTAGGTACCTTTCATGTCCTTATTCCCACACATGACAACTCCTAAGTACTTATAAGAAAAGGCACTGAAAGCAAAGTCCTCAAAATACATCTTTCTTTACCTTCTTCACATTCGGTTCTGATTTGTTGCTGTGTAAAAATTCTAACAAGCAAAATAATTCCCATGTGGGATTTATTGAGTTCATATGAAAAAAAAAAAAAAAACAATTATTTAACTTGCCATGCTTTGGATATTTTCTTGTTCCTTTTCAGATGGGCAAAGCACGTAGCTGAGAAAAATGGCTACTTGGGCCACGTCATTCGCAAAGGCCTTAATGCGTACTTGGAGGGCTCATGGTAAGCTGGGACCCACGTTAGAATGAACTTTCTCAGCCCTCACCTTTCAATTTGTCAGTGTAGTCATATGAGCTGGGGTCTTAAAATACAACCGAAAAAGCAATTTGCAGGGAAATCACAGCCTCCCAGTAATGATATTCAGAGTATCACAGACTGATTGGCTGTTGATTGGAAAACATAGCATTTCCATGTTTAATTATACACAAAAATTAGTTCTCTAGGGGAAGTGTCCACATTCATCAAGTTGAGAGGCACGTGAATGTGTTGACTTTTCTTCTCTTCAAGCTTGTTCCTCTTGGTTTTAGAGTGGAGACAGCACAAGGGGTCTTAGCTGAGCCTCTGCCTCTCCCTGGCAGGCCATAGAAAGTTCATGGGAAGCAGAGGGAGCAGTGTGTTTAAGGCTCAGGCTGCACCCTTCTGCTGATATGTTACTACATCTTCCATGGCCAAGAGCCTGGGATTACTGAAACTCACTCAGCAGACCTCAGATGTCACAGCCAAACAGATTCCCCATTGTAACTTTCTTCTGAAAGTTAAACCCTATAGCCTGAGACTCTGCACTGAGGATTTGCAAATGCTCCCTGTTTGCTGTGCCTTGATTTTACAGATAAGGGCGCATCTTTCCAGACTGCAGGCTCCATCTGATTCCATCTTTCTGTTTTCTTCTGCCAGTCTGCCACCCTGTCTTAGTTTTCCATTGGGCCATATTTTCTTGGCTGGATTAGTGCCTAAGTGATCTAGGTATTTCAGTAATAACTTAAAAAGGTATGCAAATCAGCATTGGTCCACAGCCTCAAAGACATTAGACCAGACCTATTGTAGAGCATACTCTGATCTGAACCTTAATTAAAAATTAAAATACAAGTCCAAAAGAACACTGTTTTCTCCTTTGGTCCGTGGGTGCCCACATAACCAGCAGATCGCATGCCAATGAGCATCTTAGAGGAGGCAGGGAAATAAACCCAATAAAACCAGCACCAAAAGGAATGTTTGTTATTATCCTGTGAAAGTTTATCATCTATGGCCTCACTTTGCACAATTGGGTAAAAATTTTAATGAAATTAGTATTTTCCACCTGATACACCTTATAATATTTCTGGTGTTTTATCTTGTCTCCCAGGTGAGCTTCAGTTTGTAAAACTCCCAAATTTGAATTTAATTTATTCTCTCCTTCTCATCCTCCAAACTTCCCACCCTTTGTTCCCCACAAGCTTCTTAGGTAAGAAAGAGCATTCAGATACCAAAGTGCGTATGTGGGTTTTCCCAAAGAGAGAAATCATCTGTAAACACCCCCACACTGACACACACACACACCCCCCAAAATACTTGACACTATTTTTCCCATAGAGTGCCTATTAATAGCTTACATTTCTTGCCTGCTTTTGAATTTAACATCACGAAGCATTTTAGGTAGCACATTTTAAAAATTGACTGGGAAGGTAGAGATGAATTCTTACAATATTCAACCACAACACAAGATTGATTTTTTTTTAAAGATTTTATTCATTTAACAGAGAAAGAGAGAGAGGGCACAAGCAGGGGCAGCAGCAGGCAGAGGGACAAGCAGGGTCCCCGCTGAGTGGAGAGCCCATCACAGGACTCAATCCTAGGATCCTGGGATTGACTCAAGCCATAGGCTAATGCTTAACTGACTGAACCACACCCAGGCGCTATGCCCCATTTCTTCCTTACGTTGAACTATCTGCAGCTTCTCACGTGGCCTGCGTTCTATCTGTCCTCTGGATCTTGGCTGTTTCCTCTGCCCAGAAGGCCTCCCTAACACCTTACTCCTTTAAGATCAGGATTGCTCTTGTTTATGACCCGATGATTTGTACCGCAGGGCCCAGCACCTAGTAGTACCTGGGAAGGGCTCAAAAATGAATGAGTGCATGATACACAAATAGAACAACCATAAGTCAAGACACGTGAACAGTATGCAAAGAGCATGAAGGATTCTGTGACGGAGAAGATACTATCTGGTTGGTGGAACTTAGGTCAGCCTACATGACAGGGATAACTGATGACATTGCCTTGAGGGGTGGATGGGATTTCCACTTGGCCATGCAGGGAACAGCATTTCTGGTGAAAGGAATAGCAGGAACAAAAGCAAAGAAATAGGAAAATTCTGGATGAGTCTTGAAAATTTTAAGCTACCAGTTTGCCTTCAGGCAAGATTTGTAAAAGGGAGTGACGACGAATAACAAGAGCAAAGAGGCGCTGCTCTACAGAACTTGAATGGCAGGTCATCTGTCATATACTTTTTACTAAATTTATGAGGCAGTGGGGAGCTATGGATAGTTTTGGGAGAGGGTAGTGACATGAGAGAGCTGGGTTCTGAGATGTCTAACCAGACAACTATGTTTGATGGTAAAGGGAAGGAGAGTCTGAAAGGGCATGCCCGGTCAGAATCTGAGTAAAAAGAGCTGAACATTTGTACTGGAGATGTGGCATAAGCCAGATGTGGCATAAACTTCTGTCATATAGTAGTTGATACCTATGAAGTGATGTACACACACACACACACACACACACACACACACACATTGTCCAGCATAAAGATAAAATGAACGTCCGTAACCCTATGTAAGAAAATGAACAGTTGAAAGCCTCTGCATTTCCCTCCCAGATTATACCCACCCCTGCCCTCAGTCCCCAGAAGTAACCATCATCCCGGGCCTTGTTGATCTTTCCTTGCTTGCTTTATAGTTTTGCTCTGCATGACTATATTCTTAAACAGCCGAGTTGATTGGCTTCTGCCTGAGCTTTATGTTATTAGAACCCTATTATATGTAGTTCAGCTGCCTTTTTAAAAAATGCAACATTATGTTTCTTAGATTCTTATCCCTTGATGCATATATCTGTGGGTCATTCATTTTTACTGTTGTCATATACCACACTTTACTTACCAGTTCCTATTTTAACATATGTTTGCTTCCCCCCCTTTTTTTGTTTTTAAGAACAATGTGGTTGTGAACTTTTATGTATATCATGGTGTACATAGGAAAAGTTTCTCTAGAATATAAACCTAGGAGTGGGGTCATAGGACAGGCACTTTAGAAGACAGTGTTCACCTTTATAAGATAATGCCAGCTGTTTTCTCAAAGGATTTTTCCAATTTACTCACCTGCCAACCATATATATAATATATATAATATAATATATAATATATATAATATATAATATAATATATAATATAATATAATATAATATATATATTCGTTTTTCCATGTCCTTGCCGATCTTGATGCTGATGCTAAGTATTAGTTTCAATCTAGATCCAAAGCCTTTTTTCTATCAATAGGAAGAGACATCTAGTATCCATTATAATGGGAAAGCCTTCGTCAAAATATATTTGAGGCAAAGTGCTTCTATTTTCTCCTGCTCTCCGAGTCCTGAAGCCTGCCCTGGGGTTAAACAGGAAGTATGGGGATGTTGGCCTCCCCACACCATGATGTGGCTTTTTTGGTACCATCTGTTCAGTTGTAATAGAATTAAATCATCCATCAATGTCCCAAGTCCAACCCCCTTTTTCATTTTCCGTGAGTGAATTCATTCTGGACGTTATTTTCAAATTACATGTGTCAATTTGATGAGCTTCTGCTTTTTCTATGTTGTTCCAAGATTTATATGGGATAGTTTAAAAGAGGAGAATGATTGAGAAAAGGGCTTTTTGCTGTATAGGCGTAATACGGAGGATAACATTGTCATGCCTCAGGCTGTCCTCGGACACCAGAGGAAGTCAGCAGAGGGGGGGCTGGCTGTCATGTTTCATTTCTGCCTTCTCCCTATGTGTGTTTCATCTGTGAGCTCTGTGTTTTATTGTCCTTTGTCTTAAATATGCCCCAGATATTTAACCTAGGAGGTTAGCCAGATTATGGCAAGCTTGAGGCAATACAAGTAGGCATGCCAAGTTCCACTTGAAAGAGATTCACCTTTCTGCAGGACACCAGGGGTCCTGAGTTCCATGGAGATCCCAGGACTTCCTTTCTTTCTTTTTTTTATCCTTTCAGTTTAAGCTGCTTCATGCACCAGCAGGGAAGAACACAAAGAAAATCATATAATTGTTTGGGAAGCTGCTCAGAGGTTCTCAAATTCACAATTCACAGCACGCAGCCAAAGGATTGATTATTAAGATGTATCATTATAAAATTCTCTATGTGTATATGCTGAGTCGGAAGTGGGAGGATAGCAAATAGGCCCCTAAACGGGTTCTCCACCCTAAATCCCTTCCTCTCCACGGCCGCCCGCCTGTCAGAAGGACTGCCTGGGGAACGACTTCACTTTAGCGCCTTGGAAATAATGCTTGAAGTTCTGGTGAGCTTCCTAAGTCTTGAGGAAATTCACAGAAAGGACAGTACATCTTGTGGCTGCCCACGGTGAAGTGCTGCGTACATGTTTGTTCCGTGAATATAAATATAGAAACATCTGTAATGAATACTTCTGGGCGCTCTGTGTTGAAACACAATTAAACAAGAACAAAGCACTAGGAGGCTACATGTGGGTAGGATTTCTGCAGAGGTGTCGTTTCTCAGAAGTGTTAATAAGCTGAGAAAGTCTGGCCTTGAGAGTGCTGACCTTCCCGTGCGGATGGTGGTGGTGTGAAAGTGCACAGCATGGGAGGATTGCTTCTGCAGGAGGGATGACAGAGGTGGGTTTCCCTTCCACGCTTCTGTTGACATCGATGTTTCATCGACTGTCTCTTTCTGATGGATTTCAGTGTTTCCTCAAAGGAAATGCTTGGGAATTCTATGAAATTTCCTCTTGGCTTATACAATAATTGGACAATGGCAGTCTTCCTATGAAACTCACCCCTCCCCGCCTCCCCACGACCAAAGTGACTTTGGAGACAAGACCTTGTCTTTGTCAGGTTTATCCTAGCAACTCAGTTCTTCCAGGAGGCATCAGCTTCATGCCTCCCTCGCACATTCTAACTGTCTGCCCCATTGCTGTCAAAGAAACGTCATTTCGGTTACATTTTGATAATGTGAGCCACACCCCATCCAGTCATGGCAGCAGAGGGACTTGGTCCAACATAGGACGGTGAGCTGGCACGTCTACGCTCGCTCCTTCCCGTAACCATCCCTGCGGGAAAGAGGCATTGATTCCAAACCAGAGGTCTCCAGAGATACACGAGATTGTAAGACCATGGGAGTGGGTCCCTGTTGCAGAATGATGGGGACTTTCTACCAGGCCTCCTTTGCACGCCTTCCATCTGGGGTCTGTTCTGAAGATTCTTGTCACAAAACACGATTTTTACCAGCTGTGTAAGAGAACGCCTAGGCATCTTTTGTGTTGTTCTTAGGCTGCCATCGTGGTCTTGTTATCTGCCTTGTGATGCTGGGGACAGCTGTGCAGCCAGCCTTGTCTCTCTTTAGCATGAGTCATGGCTAATGGGTCCATTGCCTTGGGTGTCCCAGTTTGACCCCCAGTCACCTCTCTCTGTCCCCAGAGGAATGGGCCACCAGAAGCTACTTTAACAGAGTAGAAAACATGATTTCAGAATCGGCTTTCCTTATTTCCCCAGCCCCACCAGAAGCCAATTTTGGCGTAGAGCTGTAATTAAGAAAGAGTCCTTAATGTTAACTCCTGAGAATGCAAAAAAGCTTTAGGAACAATGATATCTGGTCAAAATAAAATTTCACTCATAACCTGGGTAACACAAAGAAAATGGAGGAAACCATAGAATTAAAAGGAAGAAAATAAAATGACTTGATTTTCACTACCTAGAGGAAAGTATATGAGGATTTTGATAGATAATTTTTAGGTGTTTTTTTTCTCTGCCCATATGCACCTGTGTGAGCTTGTGAAGGTGTGCGCTTGGTTTTATTTCCATTTTACAAAAACGGAACCTCTCTGTTTCTCATCCTGCCCTTTTTTTTTTTTAACTGGGTGGAAAATTTTGCATAAACATCTTTCTACGTTTTTGAATTCTCTTCTACAACATCATTTTTAATGGCCTCATTTGAAAGTGGCTGCACCATGGGGTAATTTAACTCGTCACTGATTTTCAGATACTTCATTTGCTTCCAGTGTTTTTTGTTCGTATAAACAGCCCCACCATGAACTCTGTTGTCACAGAATCTTTGCGCACGTTTCTTGCTTCTTTAGAATAAACCTTCACTAGGGAGAACCACTGGGCCGAATGGTGTGCGCATTCTTAAGGCTTCCCACATTTAACGGTTGGAGTCACCTGCCCTCCCACAAGCATTGGCCGTAGGAATATGTCCATTTCCCCCAAATCTTTGCTGTTCCTCTGTCTTGTGAATCTCGTGTCAGTCTTCCAGCAGATCAGCAAGATCTGTCGTTGTTTTGCCATCATTCAGTCACTAGCAGTATCGAACATTTATTTTTTTCTCTGAGTTTGGCCCTTGGTATGAAGCCCCTTGTAAACTCCCTCCTCTCTGCCAAATTTCTCATGCACCACAAAAGCTCAGTTTTAATTAGGCTTGCCCAGAATCCTAAACCCCATGAAGTCTTTCACAAAACGGAGGGCCCAAAAGCACAGGGCTTTTTCTAAATGCCACTTATCTTTTTCCAAGCTGAGATGGAAGGATTCAAGGACAGAAAGCTAACCGACGACCCTGCCAGCATGCCACACGCCATTCGACCAGTAGAGGTAGCTGTTGCATCAACTAGCTCTCCAACCTTATCAGTGAGTTCAGCCTTTAAGACAGAAAATAAATCAGCGCAGGCAGTATTTTTAACAACAGTATTTATTTTAAAAAACACACATACAACAAACTCATGATTTTGTGGGTTTAAAAAAAACTGCTTATTCTGTGCCCTCTTATGCTTGAATATAGAGCTCTCTGAATATTAGTAAGAGCTACTGTATGAAATTTATTATTAATCATCTATTTTTAGGCACGAAGCTTTGCTGTATTATGTTTTAGCAGCAGAAACTGGAATTGAAGTGTCACAGACAAATTTAGCTCACATCTGTGAGGAGAGGCCAGTAAGTAAATGTATTCTTCTCCGAGTGGAAGCTCTAAGGTTAAGGATAATGAATTGGGGGTTTTTTGAAGGCAAAATCAGTCACTTGGCTGAAATATATTAATGAATTACTTTTTCTCCCCCTCCATCTCCTTAGGACCTGGCCAAGAGATACTTGGGTGTTAATTGTGTTTGGAGATACTATAATTTCTCTGTTTTTCAAATTGGTGCTCCTTCATTTGGTATGTATAGAAAAATGGCTGCTAAATTGAAGCATTGGAAGCTTTTAATCTTTGGTAACAGAGAACATCTAACAGCTTTCTGTGAAGTATAATATTTCTAAACAATTAGGAAAGAGTGTGAAAAATCTCTACTATTAAGATCATGAGTAAACTGCTGTCCACCTCAAGCAATGCACTTCTCACTTCCTCCGTTGTCCACTGAATGCTTTTGAACCCACCATTTCTTCAGAGTTGGTGAGAATTCAAAAGAGAAAGCTATTCTGGAGACATTCTCTGGGCCAGTCATTCGTGGTTTTGCCCTCAGATGTATCCCTGTCCTCTGCTCTGCTCTATGTGGAAGGGGTTGATCCCCAGGAACTACAGTTCCCAGACTCCTGTGTTCTTGAGCATGTGATTGGCTTCAGCCAGTGGGAGGTGCCGGCAGGAGATTGCTGGATGGGAGGAAGTGAGAAGTCCAAGTATTTCTCCCTTTCTCTCTCTACTTTGGGCTGTGTCTCCAGCAATGGCCCTATACCCAAGGTTCCAACTCCTGCCTGACCGGCCACCCTCTGTGGTCTCAGGTGGTCGCAGAGGGTGGGATGGTAATAGTTTCCTATCTTACTGTTTTCTGGATTGTTGGTTGTTCCCTCTATTTGCCTTTTCAGTCCTTGTAACACCCTGGTAACCAGTGCCCAGTGTTGAAATCTTTTGAACTATTCGACATAGATTCTATGCTTCTGACTAGACATTGAGTGATATATATACCATTAAGCAAAACTTTTTCTGAGAGAAAAAAAATATATATGGCTTAAACAGAATAAAGAAATACCCATCAGTCATCAAACTCAGGCAACAAAATTTTAGATGTCAAATAAAGTACCCCAAATAATCTTGGCCAGTTGGACTGTAAGATTGCAGACTGGGATTTTCACAGACCCATGTGGGAGAGAGAGCTGCCCAGCAAAGCAAGAAAATGTGTCTAGAAATGGTGATGCTCAGTACAAGAGGTTTCTCCCCCCCAGCCCCTGCTTCCTGACACACCAAGGAAGTTATGTGTTTAGGTCCTGGTAGGAAAAATTCTCAGTTGTGTGACCAGGCCAACCCTTTAAAACACTGGTCTGAAATAAAACCACTTTGTAAATGGGCCTGTGCTTTCTCTTCTGCAGCATATTTGAAAATGGGAGACCTTTACTACTATGGCCACCAAAACCAGTCCCAAGACCTTGAGTTGTCCGTGCAGATGTACGCCCAGGCAGCGCTGGATGGAGACTCCCAGGTAAACCACAGAAATGAGCCCTGGGGGGGCTGTGAGGCTGCAAGGCCTGGAGTCCTTCCGGGCCCTCCCGTCTTTCTCTGCTTCCCGGCTCACAAAGTCATTTCTCATGCACTCCCACAGCTCTGTGAGGACACGAACCCTAATGGGGAACCTGCTGTGGTTGCCACACCGTTGTCATAGCAATCTCGTGAAGGTGGGGATGATTATAACCACGTTCTAGTGGAGGATAACGAGGCTTCAGTCGGGTGATAAATTGCTCAAGGCCAACCAGTCGGGTAGCAAGTGAACCAGCCCGATCTAAAGCCACGTCGTGTGGCTCCAGGTCCAGGAGTCCTTCTGCGAGATTCCATCAAACTAACTCACTGCATAGAATCTGAAGAAGTGGAGGTGTGGTCAGAATGACAAGCGATTTGCCCACATAGTTGGGCCAACACTTCGGGGATGGGAATTTGCTCTTGGTGACTTTTTTGGGGGGAAAACTGGTTATTTTAGAGGATTTTTAAATGTTATAGAAAAGTTGCAAAAAAGAGTAGAGAGTTGCTATATACCAGTCACTCAGCTTCCCCGAATGTGAATATCTTGTACATAACCACAATACCATTATCAAACTAAGAAGTCAGTGTTGGCTCAGTACCATTAGGTACACTTGAGGCTTTTTCCTGGATTTCACTCATTTTTTTCACTAATGCCCTGTTTCTGTTCCAGGATCCCATCCAGGTTCCCACCTTGCGTTTAGTTGTTCTATATCTTTAGTCTTCTTCAATTGATAATAGTTCCTCAGTCTTGGCCTTCCATGACCTTGATATTTACAAAGAACGCTGGCTGGCTATGACAGAGATTGTGCCTTGAATTGGCTCGGTCTGTGGCTTCCTCCTGAATAGAATGAAGTTATGCATTTTGAGCAAAGATAGCACAGAACTGATATGTCCTTTCTTGGTGTATATGAGGCATGCATGATGTTAGTACATCTCATTACTGGTGTGGCTGATCTCAATCCCTGGTTAAGGTAGTTTCTGCTGTTCCCTCTATTTGTCTATTCAGTCCTTGTAACACCCTGGTAACCAGTGCCCAGTGTTGAAATCTTTTGAACTATTTGACATAGATTCTATGTTTCTGACTAGACATTGAGTGATATATATATATATACCATTAAGCAAAACTTTTTTTTGAGAGAAAAAAAATATATATGGCTTAAACAGAATAAAGAAATACCCATCAGTCATCAAACTCAGGCAACAAAATTTTAGATGTCAAATAAAGTACCCCAAATAATCTTGGCCAGTTGGACTGTAAGATTGCAGACTGGGATTTTCACAGACCCATGTGGGAGAGCTGCCCAACAAAGCAAGAAAATGTGTCTAGAAAGTTAACTTTTTTTCTTTCTAATTTGTATATACCCTGGGAAAATCGTTTGCGACTCTGCAAGTATTCTGTTTCTCCTCAAATTTCTGTCCACTAGTTTCAGCGTCCTTTAGTAGAGCTTGCCTGCGACAATCATCAGTGTGGTGAGCTCATGATATCCTCAGCTTCCCTCTCTCTGGCATTTGCTAATTGGAATTCTCCTGTGAGAATCTCAGGGTCATTTTTACAATGGAAGTCACAATGGTTGGTGCTGCTGCTGCCTTCTCCTCCTCCCCATCTCCCTCTCCTCCCCCTCCTCTTCCTCCTCCTTCTTTTAAGGTTTTGTTTATTTATTTGATGGAGAGGGTGAGAGAGCACAAGCAATGGGAGGGGCACAGGGAAAGGAAGTAGCAGACTCCCCACTAAGCAGGGAGCCCATTGCAGGGCTGCATCCCAGGATCCTGGGATCATGACCTGAGCCGAAGGCAGGTGCTTATCTGAGCCACCTAGGCGCCCTGTGGTTGATGTCTTCTTAGGCACCAGGTTTCTGATGTTGTGCTTTGGGATCCGATTACACAGCAAAAGCTGGAAACTCTTCCCCGTCTTAGGTTTTGTTTTTGTTTTTGTTTTTTGAAGGAGGTACTACATCCCAGTGTTTCTTTACTTGGGTTAAACCCCCATGTCTTTACCACTTCATCGCTGTTCTTACCTGGCAAGTCACTGAATCACTGAGTCTGTGTTTTCTCATTTGGAAACTGGGGATAATAATAACCGCGTTTAGCTCATGGGTTATGAGCATTGAATGTTGTTAGACATTCACCATTGAGTACACTTAATGGACACGATCCTTCCTATAATTATTTCTTCTGGAATGAAATCAGAGTTGGTGCTAAAAGGGCTCAGTATAGAATCAAACTCCCTTCAATGATATCTGTTGGCACTCAAATTTAGGGGACCTATTGTATTTTCAATTCTTGATACTTATTTTTTGGACAAACAATGTTATACAAACATTAAAAGATAATTTTAAAGAAAAATAAAAATTAAAAGACGCAGCCCCAGTTCCATGGAGGGGGCTTTACTCTGTCCTTCTTCCTGTCCCCCTCCAGCTGCTGTCCACGAGCAGGTGTATCTCTGTAATGTTAACAACAGCATCCGTGCCACTTAAAAAATCCATCTCTTTTCTCATATTGTAGGGATGTGTGCATTTACTGCATAGTCCCTCTAATTATTGATTACTCTAAGCCACTGCCCCATGTTTTGTTGTCCTGATGGCTATAATTTATTAAGCTTTATCTTATTGGTGGACATTTATTCTCATTTGCTAATTTATTCATTGACTTGGCACCTATTTATTCAGTCCTGCCATGTCTTAGATACTTCTTAGTGGTGTGGATGGAAGAGAAAAAGATAGACAATATTCTTGCCTTCTTGGGATTTATGGTCTATTAAGGAAGATGCAGCGGCCTTTTCCTGTTGCTTTGCAAAGCTATCGAGTGCATTAGTGGACATGTTCATACCTCCATCTTTTATCCCCACTTGAATAATTTCTTTATAATCTGAGAGCTCGTATGACTGAGTCAATCAGTCGAAATGGTCTCGCGGCTACATAATGATAGCATATGGCTGATGTGCTTTCTGGAAGGGTTTTCCAATGAATACCTCACCAGGCAGTGGTTGAGTGTGAGAAAGGAACTGAAACCTTGTCAGCACGGGATGTTTTCATGACTTCACTTTTAATTATTCTAATTAAATAATTGTAAGTTGGTAACATCCTTGTTATATGTTGCATTGATTTGATTACTAGCGGCAGTGGACATTTTTACATAGACCTTATGATCATTTACTTGTGTTATATTTTATGTGGATTCTCTATTTGTGTTCTTTTCCTGTTTATCTATTGGAGGTTTGATACTTTTTTTTTTAACATTTTATGTATTTATTTGGGAGAGAGAAAGAGCAGAGCGAAAGAGAGAGCAGGAGTGGGGGAAGTGGCAGAGGCAAAGGGAGAAGCAGACTCCCCTGAGCAGGGAGCCCGATGCAGGGCTCGATCCCTGGACTCTGCGATCATGACCTGAGCTGAGGGCAGATGCTTAACTGACTGAGCCACCCAGGCGCCTCTGATGCTGGGTTTTTTTCCCATTTAAATCATAATTTGTTCTTTATACACTTGCACAGTAGATAATGGACCTTAAGCTATTAGATTGTATGCAAATATTCCCCTAGTCTATTTTCCCATTTATTTTAGTTCTGGTATTTTTCCAAGAGACACTGAAATTACATAAAGTGATTTTTTTTCTCTTCTTCTATATCTCAATTTTAAGACTACCTTCCTTTTAAAGAGTGGAGAAGTAGTCTATATTCTCCATCTTGTATGTGTGTGTTATGTGTACATCTCGAAGATACAACAACACTTTAATCTATTCAGAGATTATCTGGCAGCATAGTGAAGGTAAAGATTTGAAACCCTGTCTGCTTGCACTGGAATTCCAGCTCTTGCCCCTGTCCAGCTGTGTTACCTTGAGCAATTTCCTTAATCTCTCTGTGCGTCCAGCATCCTCATCTATAAAAGAGAGGCTAGGGGCGCCTGGATGGCTCAGTTGGTTAAGCCACTGCCTTCAGCTCAGGTCATGATCCTAGAGTCCTGGCATCGAGTCCCACATCAAGTCCCGCATTGGGCTCCCAGCTCCACAGGGAGTCTGCTTCTCCCTCTGACCTTCTCCCCTCTCATGCTCTCACTTACTCTCTCTCTCAATAAAAAAATAAAATATTTTTTAAAAAAGAGGCTAATAGCACTTATCTCAATTTGCTGTTATGAGCATTATGTACATATATATATATATATATATATATATATATATATACAATGCCTCACATATAACAGCACCCAGAAAATGTTAGCTGCTATTATGTTTTCATGATTATTACATGGGGTGGTAATGAGAGGCCTGGTGTATACAGCCTGTTGGGGGAGATTTTCACTGAGATCCTTGTCTGTGGCAACTGAAAGGAAGGGTCAAAGGAAGGATATAAGTCATTAAAATATGACCATGAATTCTTTGAAGGGCAACAATCCCATTTCACTTGTAAATCTCTAATTGCAAGTAACACATCGTGTTTTGTTAATTTCTCGGTCTAGCCACGTGCCCTCTCCTGATGGTGCCTCTCCCCAGACAGAGTAGCTGTTCCCATTCTTTATGAAGCTCCTCTACTGTCAGACTCTTAACTCTGTTGGGGTTTTTTGGGGGGTTTTTTTGGGTTTTTTTTTTTGGATCTGCACAATTCAGTAAGGCAGGTCCTGCCTCTGAGTGTCAAGAACAAGGTATATAAGGAAGACGTAGGGAATCGTATCCGAGTGGAACTGTGCCAAGAGGATCGTGGGACCAGGTTTTCCACACTGGCCTAGGAGAGCAGAACAAATCCCCATATGTGACTTTGTGCACGAGAGAGACCCTCTATGTTAGAATGCCAATCAGGAGGAGCTCCCCAGGCCACAAAATCATTCTGTTCGATTTCCGACACGCTGACGGTATCCCAGAGCATAATGTATAAGTGATAGACATCGCCTTCAGCTTGGCATTCTGGTTTGTTGATGATACAAGGGCACGTTTTCCAGCGAGTTCTGTCTTGAGAGAATGAGCAGGAGAGGACAGATTCTCCTGGTTGACTGGCTTCTGAGCAGATGGGACACAGCATCTTCTGAAAACCTCCTGGTTTTCCTGCAAATAAATTTCTCAGATGCATATATTTAGGGAAACAATCCGTCAATGAAGATGACAAAACCATCTGGCTCGAGGGGCTTAAAAAAAAAAAAAAACCCAACAACATAGAGGTTGTAAAAGTTGACATTCTGTTGAAGGGTATATGTCTGGGGTTTATTATAAGGACTTGATGAGTTTGGTCTGTGGCTTGTTTTCAGGGATTTTTTAACCTGGCTTTGCTGATTGAAGAAGGTGCTATAATCCCACATCATATTTTGGATTTCTTGGAAATTGACCCAACTATCCATTCTAATAATATCTCCATCCTCCAGGAACTGTATGAAAGGTGAGTTCAGAGCCTTCTTAATGCTGTGGAATCTGGGGGAACCCAAGTAGGTGGTGGTCTCTTCCTGGTTAAAGTCAGAGTTTCTCTTATTATGTAACACCAGTTGTTATAAAAAGGGCTCAGGATTTGTTTTGATTCGAGAACACTCAGCTGGACCCAAACTATCTCCTTTTATAGCATCTGAGGCTTACTATACAGAATGTGCTTGATCAGAAGTTAAAGTGCTGACCAAGATTTTCCATGAGAGTGGAAAGAATAATGTGTCTGATTAGACGGTGCCTTTGTGCAGGGTAGGGAGCATTCTGCTGTCCACACGGACCGGCACTCGGATGGGAGGATTGTCCTGGCTCTGTGTTGGGGTCCTCCTTGACCACTAGCTTTTTATTAAGGACAAGAATGATCTTTTTCTGAGGCTTCAGCCAGGAGCCTGGACTCTCAATGAAGGCCCCAACCCTTTAGAATGGGCTTCATGTCTTTGTTTTTTCATCTCAAGCATGCCCGTTTGCCCAATGCAGGAGGAGGGTTT